>JAAVTI010001205.1:0-49565 GCA_011947335.1 Phytophthora constricta | reverse complement strand
TGGGCAACGTCCAGATACCAGGCTCCTGAAACAGTGTGTCGACGAAACCAGGCACCTGAGACATCACCTTCACCTGAGCCTCGTAATCCTCCTGGAGCAGTGCCCGGCGGCTTCGACGAGCAGTGTGTATCTTCATGGAATCAAGGTCAGTCTTCTTGTCGATGACCACCCAGTGTTGGACCTCCCAGAACGCACGACAATGCTTCTTCATGAACTTGACGTAGTTGTCCAAGGCCTGCTTGACTTGTTTACTGAGCTTGGTGCGTTCATGGAAATATAACTCCGTGATCCGGCTCTCGAACATAGTGTTCCAGGGAGCGAGTGTTTCAAGGTCCCGATATTTCTGGGCATTCCAACGTGCCTTGAGCGGTTCGGACTTGAACTTGTTCGGCTCATAATCCGGAAATCCAGGGGACTGCAGTGCATGCTTGGACGAAGCACTCGCGAACTGCATCAGAGCACCGTAGTGACGCCAACTGACAATGCCTCGGTGAGGCACCTCAACCTGCTCCAGTTCCGCGATAGTGAGTTCCTTGTAGGACTTACGAGCCAGCGGCGACTTGGACCTGAGTTCGGCAGCCTTCGATCGGCTGGGGGTTGTCTTCTGTCGCTTGACGCACGCTTGTCCTTCTTGGTCGTTGGGGTCTCGGGCGCTGGACCTGGAACATCTTCATCGTCGTCACTTGAATCAAGGAGGCGACGCTTGGTTGAACTGGGTCTGGGCGAGGCTGCATAGGTATTGCTGTCTTGAGTCACTGTACCAGGGACGTTGGTGTCTGGTACAGGGACCTCTGGAGCAGGGACCTCTGGAACATAATCCGGATCTTGAGCGGTGTTGTCTTCCTCGTCGGATGACTCTTGAACAGGATCAGTAAGGGCTTGACACCCCTGGTCCAGGGCACCCCAATACGACGGCCGAACGAACTGTTCCCTCAAAAATTCCAGTCGAGCCTCAGCGAGCAGATAATACCGCTCTGGGACGTACTTGCTCCAGGGTGTCGTGTCGAGTTGGTTCCAAAACATCATGCTCGTGAGCATGTCGACCAGACCCGACTCCACAAATAACCCGTGAGCAGCCTTATCCTCGGCCAGCCAAGCGAGAGCCGCCTCTAGTTTCAACCCAGTACGAAGAGCCTGACGAACATCCCGACGAAGGTCTTGCCAAGCCGCGAATTCCAGGCGCTTACGAGCATCGACCTTGCTGAGCCTGGTTTGATCCCCTGGGAGGCGAACATGTGGAGGCTCCAAAGGAGTGTGAATAAAAGGCCGCATTTGTGGGGCGCTTGGCGCGCGAGGAGTACTCTTGCGGTCCTTGGACTTGGAGCTTGTCGTGTTCGTGGGCGTCTTGGAACCTGAAACAGTCTCCTTAGTGTCTTGAGTCATGTCAATGACGTCTCCACTTGGGTTACTGGGTGCACCAGAGTCTTTGTGCTCCTGGTCGTCATCTGGGTGACCTCCCCCCGAGCTTGCTTGTCTGGATAAGGTCCCGCCTTGTGACGAATGTCCTTCAGATCTTCGACCGTAATGCGAGTGTCCCAGGTGGTCGGAGGCACCGTCCCTGAGACATAGTGTTGAACCAGGTCCCAGAGACGTTGCCAATTTGAGACCACCTCGGAGTGCTCCATGAGAAAATCCATGAAAGCCCAAGTGTCCAATCTTGGCTGATTCACGCGAGATTCCAGGACGACACGCTGCACCTGGGCATCTTCGAGTTGACGTTCCAGGTCCTTGATCTTGGTCTTCAGTGACAATACCTGTCTCTGATGACCACGAGCAATGGCCCGGAAATCAGTCTCTAGACGATCGCGAGAGCAGCGCGCTCCAACGAGCCTGATCCACTTGCCTGAACCAGTAGTCACACATGAAGCGCCACTCGCGCTTGATGTTTTCTTCGGCCTGCTGAGCATCCAGAGCAATCTGGGCCGCTGATGGATCAGGTGCCGCCTGTACCAGGTGCCGCATGCGACGATACTGGCACAACATGCGACGTAAGAACGAGGTCATGTTGAACACCTTCTCGGCAAGACGCTCTGGGGGTACTGTTTCAGGAGCGCCGCAAATTCACGTCGCACCTGAGTCGTGGATAATAAATGTTCCACGTCACGACCCAAGGCTTCGACCGGGAGTGTACGGAGGATGTCGTTGCGCACATCTGTCCCCAGGATGGTGACCAAGTCATCGATGTCCTCCGCGGTGAAATTATCAAACGTGATCAAAGTATCCACTCCACCATAGCCATCTTGGAAGCAGGCACCCTCACGCAGCGCCGCAGCAGTAGCTGGTACAGCAGCTGCGAAGGTCTCGCCGCCAGGAGTGTATGCTGGAGGATATGGCCAGCGGGGTGAAAATGTATCATCCCTCACGCTGGCCTGGTACTTAAGCCGGTCGCGCACCTGAGACATCAAGTCCGTAGGCAGAGATGCCAGGTCGTGCTCCGTGAGCCACTTCATGCCTGAGAGCAGGGTGTCCTGAGACGTCGTGCTCTGAGGCAGATCTCCTGAGGCATCATTTCCACCTGGAACATCTTGGCCGCCGTTGTCACCGAGATAATCGCCCGGATTGCCGGTTGCAGCCACATCAGCATCAGGCCTGAGGCCCAACTCGCTTACGGGCGCTTTGTCTTCCAATGCGTTGGTAGGCGGACCAGAGTCCGGACCACCCTGAGCAGTCGCTGGTAGTTCGCTGGCGCCACCCGTCACCGGTGCGTCACCTGATGCAGTCTGCGGAGGGAGGTCTGCGGGAGCGTCGTCCATAGTCGCACGTCCTTGTTCACTTGAATCTGGACTGCCGATGATTTGGGAGATTGAGATATGAGTGCGGCGGAGCTACGGCACAGCCGTGATTCGGTTGAGTCTCTTCGAATGTCGATTGTTCTTCGGAAAGGACGGTTGACGGGACCCGCCGTGTGCGACAGGGCGCAAAAAAGAGGTGAGCCGCGGGAGCCGACCAGGAACATCTGTGTTCTGTTTGGTTTTGGCTCGGTTTTTGGTTGACCGGTCGGTCACCAAACGTCTGGACATGATACAGTTAGCTCGACTGGAGGCAAGTTCCTCTCTGACTGTATCTTGGTCAGAGGGGCGGTTGACACGAGGTGATTCGGAGTTTTCCCCTGTCCCACCTGGTCGGACATTCTTGGCTTGTGGTTGGCCGAGCCAGGAATTTAGTGGGTGTGTACCCATGAATCAGGAAAGAAATGAGAGTGACGGTTCGTGAGGAGTCGCTTTCCCTGGAGCATCAACTACCAGGGTATTGTTCAAGAAACCAAAGTCAACTGTACCAGGTCGTATGTTCCAAGTCAACTGTACCAGGTGATATGTCCCAAGTCAACTGTACCAAGTCGAATATCTCAAGGCCAATGTACCAAGTCATATGTTCCAAGTCAACTGTATCAGGTCGGATGTTCTAAGTCAACTGTACCAAGGACGCCAAACTACCAGGAACATGGTCCCTGGGAAGGGTCGCCAGGAATCTTTTCATGATTTGCCTGAAGAGGGATGACATCCGAAGAGACGCAAGGTCGCCGATCCCCGGCGAACATGAAATCCAAGGAAACGCAAGGTTGCTGAGCCTCTGCGTTGGACTCCATACTGAAATCAAGTCAAAATCAGCGAAGTGTTTGTGTACCCACCACCAGATAGCATAAGTTTATATTCAATCAGAGTCTGTTTTTCCCTCAAGCGCGCAAGTGGCCTGGATAAGTGTGCCTGACGTTAAGAATACGCAGGACACCCGGGTTAAGTGCAAGCAGTAAGAGGCACGCCGGCTAAGGACTAGTCGTCGTTGGGGCTCCGCTCTCTCAAGTCCAAATTACGTGGGGACCAGGGGCGGTGTTCCTGGGGTGAGCCACGTATTTCATATCCTAGTTGGCTCACATTGTCTAGGCTGGTGTGCCATTTCATATTACAGGTTTTGGGCGACTGTCTGTAGTCGTTGCCCAGGATCATTGCGATCGACGGACTGCTGTGCGAAGGGACTGTACCAGGTTGTGACTCGAAAAGTTCCCCTGCTTCAAAGGGGTGGTGCGCGTATTAAATACGTCTGAGCGCCTAGGGACATTTGCCGAGCGCCCTAGGACCGAACGCTCAATTGCGCTTGGCACTTTCTGCCCGTGTCTCTGGGCATTGAACGAACAATAAGAGACTTGCATATCGTTTTATTTGATTTTATATTTGGTTGGTGGTTATTAACCTTCCCTGACACAGGTAGCCCAGGAAAGGGGTGTCAGCACTAACCTCACTCGTATATTTCTCACCGAACTAACCTGGAACAGGTGGGTGGAAGCCGCGAAGGTAAACGAACCTCAAGGGGATTGACACAAGGAGCACACGCCACCTTGGAACAACTGTTCCAGGGGTACTTCTGAGAGTTAGCGTTTTGCCAGGCCAGGCATCGTCCCGCGACTTTGGGTCAGAAGGACACCTGCACTATACAACCTAGGGCGATCAAGGTTTCAACGCCTCGCCTCACAAAGGCACCTCAAGATATAGCACCTTCGTCCGTGGTCTTCCAATGGTTGGCCAGTTTCTCGCGATTCGGGCAAACAGTGCGGGCAATCAAAAGACCCACAAACCGGCACAGTTCAAGAGGTCGGATCGGTGCTACAGCTTCAAGCGCTTGGTGAACATCTCGCCGAGTTTTCTATTTCATGTTGGGGTTTGAACGACACCTCTTTTGTGACGCTTGTATGCGTCATCAACCCGCTGAGGTAGCATGTCCCGCTGGTACTTGTTCGAGCAAATCGCGATATGCTGCCACAGGCCCACCGGCATGAAATAGAAGAACAACGCAATAGGTGAGTCACCGCGACGCAACCCCTCGGGTGTACGCCCTGCATACCCTTGCAGCAGACCGGGATAGCTTGAATCGTTGCTGGCAGGTACATACGGCTGCTGAAGTTCATCGAACACGTTGGGCTCCTGAACCCCCACCCTGTCGATGAGAACTGCCTTGTGTTGTCTGCCGTCAGGTTACCTGCGAGAATGGCACTCGCACCTCCCACTTGGCTCACAAAACTCTCAGCAAGAGCAATGTCCATGTCATCTTGATCCTCATCTTGTTCCGACATATCGTCACAGCAAGAGACAGACCCAGCCTCAGCAACATCGGACTCGACGTTGGCTTTGGCAGCTTCATCCCTCGAGTCAAGAATCCCGTACTCTGAAGTTGAATCTTCGTCCATCACTGTGTTCAGACTGTCACCCATATCGGCTAGAATATCTGCACACGAAACACAAACAAAACCATCGTTAGTAAAGCTGCATATGCAACTTTATCGTCGCGTATATGCAACTTTTTGTCGTGCATAATGCATCCTTACCAGTATCATCATCTTCATCCACCGACCCCGCCGTCTCAATCTCTCCATCGCTATCGCCTTCCTCCGCCGAACCAGCTGTGTCTTGATCATCCACGAGCAGGTGCGGTGATGTACACGATAGAGCGCTCTGTGTTCGCGTTTGCTTCTGAGGTGTTAATAACACATGCGATTGGGCTGGTGGTGCAGGAGAACGAGGCGCAACAGATAATGGTGCAGTTGTTGGCAATACTACTTCTGCCGGTTTCGGCTCCTCGTTAGATGCCCCTCCCGTACGGCGGCAACACCTTGGTGCGCTACGGGTGCATTCTCTTTAGATGAATCGGCTTCGTCAACCACTACAAACAAACGCGCATACACACCTGGTTAGGCTGCGTATTGTTACCTGGAATAAGTAGCATATACAGTTTACGTACAAGAAGGAGGAAGTTGTCGGCCATGGGGTTGTGTCGCCTCAACTGACGGAGAGTGAGGTTGATACCGCCGTAGGGTCGATACACGCACTGGAGGCGATGGCAATTGGACTTCCGCCGATGTCGCAGCTGGGCGAAGTGTGGCAGCACTAGCCACTGGTTGTTGCCCAGAAGCTGGAAGAACATGTAAACACAAACAGAAAGAGGTGTTAGAGACTATTTTCGACCATACAAACGCATTCGCCAGACATTACCTCCCATGTAGTAAACTAGAAGCTCTTCTTCCCCCAAAAAAGTCAACCCCTTGACTCCGTTAGGATTGGCACCCAGCCTGACGTATTTCCACTTCGACCCAAGCCCCTTCGGACGTTTAGAAAACCACCCATCCTTACGCAGATTCCGCCATGCTTACCTGAAAGGCGCCCCCCATCCGTCATAAACTTTCCCCGGATAGCGACCATCGCTCCACTATCCAACTGCAGCTTGTTCCCCGCGAGCGCAAATTCGAGACTGGCAGGCAAAGGCCAGCGGCGGCTGGCTAGAAATAATTCATCCCATAACTTGATATGATTTGCTGCACTAACTGTCAAACCTAATTTTAAAAGTTGGAAATGCTGGAGTCCAGCCTGCACGTCGTCGAAGGGTGGTACTGGTGCAAAGCCTGAACACAGTCTAGGGTTGCCGTTGACTTGACATTTGTATGATCAATTTACGAGGGAAAGGGCATCTATACAAACTCTAAGTCGAATAACGCGCGCAGCACCATCGTAGACAACGACGTGCTCGATCTAACTATCAAGAGAATAGCAGGTCACCTGCGATATCCGATCCTGCAGTGCACCACACGAAGCTTCCCCACGCCCGTACTGTAACGGGGCCAAAGCGTGCCGTTACGTAGCTTTTGCTGGGTGCTGAGGAAGCACAGTCTTGGGCTTGTGACCAAGACTCGTTGGTTTAGAAGCAAAATTAACTCTGAGTAATATTTAAGTTCGGTCGCAAAACCGAACTTAAGCCTAGTCAGCTGCCAGCCACTAATTGGGATGCTGCACGCTAATTAGCTAATAACTTAAACGGGCGACTATTGTCCATGACATAGCGCCACGTCACAGCCAATCGAACTGTGGCGTGTACCTACTTTTGTAACGGGGAACGCCCCGTTACATCATCCCCCACTTGAGGTAGCAGACACCCGTCTGCTTTTGAGAACACGCAGAAAAGGCAAGGACAAAGAGGAGTCTACAGCTTGGGCAATCGAGGCGAGGCAACGGGACTTGAACGTGGTGATGGCTGTGCGACAGCGACAACATGGGTCTTTCGATCGTGCCCTCGCGCATGCTCTCATAGCGACGAGTGGACTCGGCGCGAGCAAGGCCGCACAAAAAAACTCGCAGCACACGAGCCACGGAGATGGCGACGGAGAGACAACCAGCAAACGCCCGCGAGGGCATCCAGAATGAACTCGCGCGCTAGGGACTATATGACACCAGTGGCGCGGTAAATTCCGCTCCAGCAAACGAGATGTGCGAGCAATTCCGCCGCTTCCGCGCCTCGCGCAGGAAGCCAGTCGAGGGACTCGCGAGGACTCGCTGTGAATGTCGTGGAATGCCTTCATTCGTCGCTGGAACGCTGAGTCAGAGTTCGCTGGAATCTTGAGACGGCGCGAGTTGGCGCGCAGTCGATACCGCCTGGGCACGCTGCGCCAGGACCTCCACAACATGTGCTGGGACGAAGACCGCTACTGCTTCGTGAACGTGCAGGAGAGGTGTCCACACTGTTCGTCGGCCACGCAACGTCCATCCGCCGAAGATTGGAGTGCTGATGTCGAAGTGGCTCCTCTTGAAACGGTATCCGCCGTCTCATCGGCTGGTACGACCGCGCGCTCGACCAGGCTAGGCGCGTGCGATGGATCCGATCGACGCACCGCAGGGCTGAACGACACCGCGACATCCGGAGGTCGAGAGATGAAGGCCTCATACGCCGCCACCAAATCCGGAGCGTCGAGCACCAAGCTGGCTCGGGGCTCCCACGTATCCTCACTGGGCTGAAACCCGAGCCAGCGAACGCGTACTCTCGGGAGTGCGTAATGGCACTGGCGCAGCGAAGAGTGCCGCATCTACTGGGGGAGCGATCGCGATGCTCGACCAGATGGTCCACAATCCAGCGCTGAGTTCCAGCGCTATCCGTCAACGGGGAAGAGCCGTCACGCTGAAAGCCGCTCGTCGTAGGGGCCTCACCACGACGCTCGGGACCAAGCTGTTGTCCGGGAAGCGCCGGTATCTCTGTGGGAGTCCGCGCCGCAGACGCCGCCGCATGCTGTTGTGCCGAACAGTCTCGGACGCCTCAGGCTTCTAGGGGCCGAGGTTGACATGGCGGTCGATCGTGCTCTTGAGGCTGCGCAAGAAGCCGAGCGTCTCCAGGATGAAATGGCCCGCCAGGCGGTGCGACTGCAGAGAATCGAGCAGTCACATGAGGCGTACAAGTGCCAGTTCCTCGAGATGCGCCACGATGTTGGTTGGGCGCCGAAGCAGCCGGCGCCGAATAAGCCGCGGACGTCGAAGTATGAGCCCGCGCCGTCGCAGCAAGACGGTGTCGCGACTCCTCGTTCGGGACAGTCGCCGGATAATAGCGCTTGAGCCGGCCGACGTAGAACGTAGGGTGAACACGCATAGCCGTGGGCAATATCTAGCGTGTAGGCGTTACCGAGAACGGCTACGATTTTGAATGGGCCGATGTAGCGAGGAAGCCGTTTGTTTGCTCCCAGTCCGAAGATAAAGTCCATACCATTCGTCGGACGCCACTGGAAGAGGTCGCAGCGGAGCCTGCGACGAAGGTGCCGGCTTCACACGCTGGCACGCTTCACAGGAACGAACACATTTGCGGACCCACTTGTATATGTGGGGCCAGTAGAAGTCGCGCGAGGGCGCGACGTAGGTCTTCTCGCGACCGAGGTTTCCACCACTCGGGGTGTCGTGGTATTCGTGAAGGATCTGGGCGCGGATATCGTCGTGCATGGCACGGCGACCCGAGGAGGGTCATCGCGATCAATCCGTGATATAGCAGATCACTGTCGAAGCTGCAGCGCGCGATCGACGCGCGCATAGGCGTCGTCAGACGGCGTAGCGCTTTCTCGAAGGGGTCGCGGAGATAGTTGATGACGCCGGAGTAGAACACGTCCGCGTATGACGCGGACGCAATCAGCTGCCGCAGTGAGCCGGCAGCATGTACAGAGACCATGTTGATGCCCGACGCCACGCAAATCGCACAATCGTCGTCGTCATCCGCATCGACCACCCGGAACGACCCAGAACGTGGGTCGTAGTCAAGCCAGCGCGAGAGGATATTCGACTTCCCAGGCTTGTAGTATACAACAAAGTTGTACTCGGTGAAGAACTACAGCCACCGCGCCATGCGCAGTGACAGATGCGGGCTCTTGGTAGCCGTCCGCAGCGATGCGTGGTCGGTGTACAGAGCGAATGTCTGTTCGCTCAGGAGATATCAGGAGGTAGACTCGGAACTTGACGGGGGCGTAGCGCATCGCTAGCCGCTCCATTGCTTGGACCGGGTAATTCCGTTCTGCCGGCTTCAGCTGTCGTGACTGATAGTTCACGACGCGTTTATGACCTTCGTCGGCATGAGCGCAGCCGATGGCGAAGTCGCTCGCATCGGAGACAGCGTGGAAGGCCTTGTCGTGGTCCGGGAGCGCCAGCACTGGCGCCGAAGCCATGCTCTCTTTGACGGCGTCGAACGCTGTCTGCTCCACCAAGGTCCAGGACCATTCAGCGTCCTTTTGAGCAGCTGGGAAAGGGGGCGGACTATCGCAGCGAAGTTCTTCGTGTACTTGTGCAGATAGTTGGCACGTCCGAGCCACTGTCGGACTTCCCTAACGTTCTTGGGCACTGGCCAGGAACAGATCGACGAGATCTTTCCCAGGGTCGGCACGAACGCCAGTCTTGCTCACGCAGCAGCCGAGCAGAACACACACTTATGCAGGTTCGCGTACAACTTGTTTGCACACATTGTCTCAAAGACGCGACGGAGCTGATCCATGTGGACTTCGACGGCAGAGCGACCCGGCTCTGCCTTGCTGTGCACAAAGATGTCGTCAAAGTAGCTTGGAGCGAAGTCTCGGAGCGGCCGGAGTACCTGCGACACCATTCGGTTGAAGGTGGCAGGGGCAGTCTTCAGCCCTTGCGGCATGACCATTCATTCCCCCAACCGCTCGGCGTGCTCACCGATGTGAGAGGCACGTCGCTCTCACTTATCAGGATCTGATAGAAGCCATCAGTCAAATCGATGGCACTATAGACCTCGCTGCCCACCATCGAGTCGATGATGATGTCCTTGCGTGGGATTGGGGTCTGTGCCGGGATCGTCGCATCGTTAAGCTTGTTGAAGGTGTGGACGATCCGCCACCCCTGTGGCCTTCTTCACGCAGAAGGTCGGACTCGAGTGCGGGGAGATACTCTCCCGCACGTGTCCAGCTTGGCGACGACCTTCGAAGAAGTCATCAATAGTTTGCACCTGATCGCGAGGAAGCGCCCACTGCCGCGTCACGCAGTACTTCGCGCCTGGCACGAGGTCGATCTCGTGCTGCACGCCTCAATCGGCAGGAAGCGCGGCCGGGATCTTGTCCGGGAACACGTCTGCGAACTCACGGGCGAGTTCGTAGACCGGGTTACCAGAGGCTAGGAGCGCTTCTCACGACTGGGAAGCAAAGCGCTCTTCGCGTGCTGACTTGGGTTCACCACCGTCAGGCCGCTCGTGTTTACCTGGCGTATCGCTGACATATGAGGCCACGGGGTTGACCGCGGCAACCAAGTCGGCAGACGCAGGAACACCGATGGGTACATCGGCGACTGGGCCCGAGACTGTGATCATGCACAACTGCTCGATCTCACCATGCTTGAGGTCTCGCAGAAAATGCTTCCAGGACACGCCTGGGAGCTGAGTCAGCGCAGAGGCAGATCGCAGAAGATTCGCGACACGCACTTGACGATAATTGTATTCAGCGCCCGAGTGCTCGATGACGTTGAGCACCTCAACGTCGGGCGCCTCTTCGTCGGAATCAGAGTCGTGCTTGGAGCGAGGGCCGAGGCCCCTATACTTGTTCTTCTGCTTGCGCCGCTTCTTCTTCACCTGTCGCGGGAGCCATTGCTGGCCGCGACCTTCTCATGCGGGAGCCCCTGTTCAACCGCGTTTTTGTCGTGCGGGAGCCTCTGCTCGTCCGTGTCTTTATTGTGCGGGGCCCCTGCTCGATCGCACCTTTCTTGTGCGGGAGCCCCTGCTCGACCGCGTAGTTCTCGCACGGGACCCCCTGCTCGACCGTGACGTTCTCGTGCGGGAGCCTCTGCTCGACCGCGATATTCGTCCGCGGGAGCCGCTGCTCAACCGCACTACTCGAACGCTGTCGCTACTGTGATTTAGAGTCGGCACTCGTTACACTGTTACACGCTGCGCACGAAGGGTCATCGCTCTCTTCGTGCGTCGCGAGTGTCATGGAGTCTGGATCCATGACGGCAACGTGTGGCCAAAGGTTGGTGGTGGTGGACGACCGCAAAACGCAAGCTCCTCGTCGACGTCGATGTCAGGAGGTCGGACCGTACGATTCAGCCAGTCGACGTTCGGCTGATACCGTAAGAGCCACGGCATGCCGAAGACGCAATCGAAGGATCCAACCAATTCGATCACGAGGAATTCGTCGTCCCCGTAGAAGTCATCAAACGAGTAAGCGAAGTTGATACTTCGACGCGGCATGTAGCGGGGCTACACAGGATAGTGTACCCGGGGTACACTAATACACGCAAACCACTAGTATGTGTGGGACACACACTAGCGACCAACATTACGAGCCGTCAATGCAACTATCATTGACGGGGCTCAGGCGCACAACTACTGGTTGAAAGGGCCACATTTCAACCTATCATGTGCATGCATTTCATGCAAATGCGTGAGAGCCAACCATGCTCTCACCTTTGCAATTAAATATCACCTTAAGAGGGTTTATCGTAAAGATGAGGTCAGCCCGTCACGCAGCGGGCTGCCATTCAATTCAGTTTTCTATTTTGATCTAAAGTCCTAAGTGATTTCTTTTAGAAATACGCGAGCCCGCGTATTTCTATCTTACGTACAAACTTTAAGTCTTCACTTCCTCAATACGCACATACTGTGTATGCTAAGAAACAGAGCGTAACTCTCGCCCAGTTTCACTAACCTCACTGGCCCTCGTCGCGAAGTTGTACGAGTCGCCGCAGTCGATCAGGACAGTCATGGGCTCCTCATACGCTTTGACGCTGGCGGTGACAACCACAAGATTGGATCTCGCGGAGGACACCGAGAGACACAGGAGTGTCGTCTCTGGAGCTGTCTCTCGTGGATAAGGAGGTGGCCCGGCACCGCCCTCCTAGATGAGGAGAGCCTACCAGCAGGGCGCTCCACGCCTACTAGGAGTCTTCGTTTTCCGCCGATGAGGACTCAATGACGTTGAGGGACGGCGAGTTCGGCGTGATAGGCCCACGGCCTCGACGCCATGGGTTTGTTGGACAGTCGCGCCTGAAATGGCCCAGTTCATTGCATCCAAAGCAGCGGCCACTGGCCCTTTGCTTGCGCGGTCCGTGGAGCGACTCAGCAGAAGAATCCTCCATGGGAGTCGGTCCTTCAGGAGCATCCCCACTCCCGGAGTGAGTCTGCGCCGAACGCACACAATGATCTTCCGTCATGGCGATGTGGACCGCCTCGTTAAATATCTTCGCTCGGCGACGGAACAGCTCTGTCCGCACCGGACCTGGACGGACACCGTCCATGATGACCGTGGCTTTGACGTCCTCGGCGAAAGGAGCGCCAGCCATGGCAGCTTCCAAGTTCTGGAGCTCCATGACGTAGTCTTGAAGCGTGCACTTGCCTTGCTTGCATCGCAAAAATAGCGAGCGATAGTGATACGCCACGTTTGGCGCGGAGGAAGGTCGAACGTAGCTCTTGTTCCATGGACGCCCACGAGTGGAAGTATCCTGGAGACGAAGTCTCTCGTGCCATGGCCCACGCCTGAGCCCGACCTCCGAGGTTGGACAGGGCGAAAGCGACCTGCGCCCTTGTCTGTAGATCTGCCCAGCGCTCAGCGCTATCTCCATCTCTCGGATCCAGAAGACCAGGCTGTCCGATTCTTTACCATCAAACCCGCCAGAGCCCGGCTCGGCCGCACCGGTATGGGCAGCGCCTTGCGCTTCTGCTCACATAGTCGCGCAAGCCGCTTCCTGCGCTGCAGTGCTCCCGTGGACAATTAGGGACGACTCGTATTGCTCGAAGCGTTCCCTCTGCTGCTCAGCAGGAAGTAAGGTGGATCCAGCAAAGGCTGCATCCCCCAAGCGGTTGAACATCTTCTCTAACGTAGCCCAGTGGGAATCTGTGAGATGAGAAAAGTCCTGACGGGACGTCAGCCGACTCAGTGAGTCTTCCATACTCATCTAACACTTGATTGTAGTCGGTCGCGGGATTGACTACAAGTGCTACCAGGTGTGACGAGGGCCACACGCACCTTGGGTGAGAGGAAGCGCTAACGCGCTAACCGCAGCAGACGCCACGCGTCTCTGCTGTGAAGTAGTAACGCCCTGCCTTTACTGTCGCCTAATGTACCGAGTACCAGAGCGACTTTCGAACTTCCGGGTTAGAGTTGAAATGTCATTATTTAATAACACTCTCTGGCTGTTTTTCCGTAGCTATGCTCTGCGCCACTCATCCGAATGAGTGGCCCTCTTCTACCTTACTGCTTTAGGTTAACTAACGCGAACTTAGGAACCGCGGTGTGTGCTACACATCCGTAATTAGTTGTTGGTGCGTACTCAACAGCCGATGTGTGCACCACACAGACCCTGGCAAATCAGATGACCCGATTCCGTTTGTCCGGGTCAAACCCTGTTGTCCTGGTCCCGCGCCATCAGCTCTAGCCACTGCGTGGCCCCGTTACATAGAGTGTGTGCACAGAACAAATTGGCGGCGTGATTCTAGCCAAAATCTCTTTTTCACTCACGACGGATGCAAGTGTGCAAAGCTGTACACAAAGTCGCTGACCCCACAACATATTCACCGATCAGCCAGTCATCTTTATAGAAACTAAACAACTAAATAGTGGGCAATCTGTAGCAATATTCTCGAAGAACATCCTTGACGGTCCCGAATGTCTAGCGCGTACTGTGCAAAACCAAGTAAATATATTACCACGTTGCATTGCCAGCAGCACTTCAATCGCAGCACTTCAATCGTATGCACTCCTAACGATTTTAAATGTAACTACTTCCCGGTTCTTAACCGCCCACCCACAACGCCTTATATAACAGTAGAGCTTTGAAGTATTGAGGGGTAATACACTTCACCGTATCACCAGGAGAAATCCCTGCTCACCGGCTTTGAACCGTTGGAAAGTCCTAATCCAATCGGGGTCAGACAGCGATACGCTGAGTGTATCACGAGAAAGCTCTTTTCAGCCACAAAAACGCAACTTTACTGACGTTCAGTGTCTTCGATAATGAAAATGATGGTACACGCAAGCGAGCATACTGAAATCACAAGTTCGGCAATATTTTGCTCGAAAAGACTGTTTCTTTTATAACAAAAAAATGTAGTAAACACATTTTTAGCAGTAAAACTTTATAAGCAGAAACGTTTGTACTAAAAACTAGTTTTAGCAGAAACATATTATACTAAAAACTAGTTCGTCATAATTCCGCATGCTAACCCATGGGCGGCTTGTGCTGTTCTGGGTCAGGAATATGATGGCGTTATACTACCAGTGCGATTTACGGGTCGCGTTCTAAATGAGTCCGAAGTTCGTTATCGCATCGCATTAAAGGAAATGCTGGCGATCCTGCGCGTTCTGGAATTGTTCAGATCGCTGCTGGTTGATACCAATTTCCGATTTTGATTTACTCTCGCTACTCGGTTCTGAAATGGCTGTTAAAATTCAATTCAGCCGATGGTCGTTATCTGGAAAGGGGTCAGGAACTATCAAAATGGTCGCTGGAGGTCCGTCGCATCCAACGTGATGAAGATGGCCTGGCCGCTATTTTTGGTGCAGGTATCACCTAACACAAACATCTAGACGAGGTTGACGAAGAACTGATTCCAGCTAAGGGGCAGATCAAATCGCCACCTCCGATTAGCGTCGAGATGTTGGAAGCAGATTATGAAGGAGTGGTTCTGAGTTTTTATGGAGCCGCTAAAACTTCGACCCGCCAAGGGAGCTGTGGATGTGTTTTATGGCAGTTACCCGGTTGGGAGGTTTCGGATGCACGAGGTTTCATACTCGAGAATGTGACTGTGAACGATTCAGAGTATCACGGGTTACTAAAAGGTGTGGCACTAGCTTTGGAACGAGAGATTTTGGATCTGGTCGCGGTTGGAGACTCAAGAGATCGTGCTTCAGCAGGCTCAAGGGCTAATACATTGCAATCAACCCAATCTCCAACGACGATTAGCTGAGTTCGGAGTGTCAAAGACTAAGTTTTCTACGCTGCGCCTAGTTCATGTGACGCGTGAATATATTCAGACCGCGGATTACCTGACGTCGAAGACATTGGCACTCGGTCGATCATGGAAGGTCGAAGATCCGAAAGAGCTGACACACTTAAAGGTGGTTTCTAGAATCCCCGAGAAGTTGAAGAAGTCAGCTGAAGACCGGAACGCAGCTATCAAAGTTTCGGAAATGCATGGTGTGGTACCAGACTCTGATTCTGAACCGCTGCCGCCCGCGGCTAAAGTATTAGCTGCAGTAACTCGAGGCCGGACAAGGGAAGAAGCCGAACTAGGTGAATCGATCGGACCAGTTGAATACCAAGCTGAAATATGGCGACGGATCAAGAGACATCAAGATGGGGACGCCTATCTGATGCAGACCAAGAATGTTTCGAAGGGAAAGCTGGGAGACTTTTCCCCAGCTCAAACCAAGAAGATCGCTAAAGTTGCCGACCAGTGCGTTTTGGATTCGAGAGAAGTTCTGTATAGCCTTAGTGCCGCTACTCGGAACCGGCCCCGGGACTTGGTTTCGCAACTGAGATTAGTAGCTCCTGAAAACTTGCGTCGAGACATGCTCCACTATGCTCACGAGGATTGTCAGGGTGTTCATCAAGGAATTACCAGAACGTATGAAAAATTGCGTTCGGAATTCTATTGGCCCCGGATGTATAGTGACGTGGAGGGATTCGTCAAAGAGTGTCTGGATTTTGCATCTGCCAAGGGGCAACCTCCGAATCCTGGTTCTTCACCCGGAATATCGAACCAAGTCGTCCGTTTAAGGTCGTTTCTATGGATTTCGTTACGCACATGCCTAAGACCAAACGTGGGAACACGTTCCTGTTATTGCTTCAGGATGTGTTTTCTGGATTTGTCATTTGCAAGCCGATGAGTTCTAAAACGGCCCAAGACGTGGCAGAGGCGTAAGAGGAATGTGTGCTGCAGAGATTTGGCGCGAGTTCAATGTTGCGCCACGATCAGGATCCACGATTCATGAGTGAAGTTTTTACACATTTCGAGAATTGCTAGACAGCAAACAGCGAGCCACCCTCGCCTATCGACCTCAAGCAAATGGTCAACAGGGACGGTTAGTTCAGACTGTTGTTCGAGCCATCCGCGCGTATGTCGCCGAGGCCGATCAGAGTGATTGGGATGAGCATGCTGAAAGGCTCATTTTTGCTTTGAACACATATTTTGATGCGATCAGGCTGGATACACCGTTTTACTTATTACATGGTCGGGATGCCCGAAGTACGCTTTCAGCGATGCTTGGTCCCAAACCAACTGGCGTTTCGGAACGCGGTGCGTATGAATGAAGACGGAAACTGCAGCGTGATTATGACTATGTCCAAGCTTGTGCCGAAGACTTACAGAAAAAAGCTAAACATCTGCGCTCAGATGAGCGGAATCAGAAATGGCGAGAACTCTCGGAGTGTATCAAGACAGGTTTCAGAATCGGTGATGTTGTATGGCTTTATATTCCAAAGATACAATCCAGACGGAGTCGAAACTCGCTCACATGCGGCATGGCCCGATTCGGATGAGGAAGTTCACGACGATTTTCGAGTGTAGTTAAAAGACACTGGATATCGTGTGAATCCTTGGGTACACATTAGTCGTCTGAAACCGAGAGCTCTGGTTCCGAAACGACCCACCACCGAGATCGAAGTAGATGAGGATGATAATTTTGATGCTACTCTGTTGCCCGAAGATAGTTGGGAACCTGATGTTCAGAACGATGAATACAAAGTTGAGAAAATTCTGAACCTGCGCTGGTTCAAACGTACTCGTCGCACTCGGGCGTACCTCATCAAGTGGAAGGGTTATGATGATCCGGAATGGCTACCAGTTTCATAATTGAGTTGCGGTGCTCTCCTGTATGATTTTAGCCAGAGAGCTAGAGCGAGAGCTCGCTTCCAGGCCGTGCAGGCTGGAGATGACCATTCGAGCCTATAGTTTTTCTGAAACAAATGTTTCCGAAACCGTGTGCCCGGACCAGACCGACAACTTTGTGAAAACCCGACTGAATGGATGTGAGATCGTTTAATGTATTGCAAACCTGACTACCCTGATGAGAGAGTATTTCGGAACGAGACACTTGTGATGCAAGAAGCTTGGAGTTTGGGAGATGTGAATTGTAACCCGCTCAGTTTCAGAAATGATGGTACTGGACGGTGTGGATAGCAGGTGTGCCAGCCTGCTTTACGATGGTGTGGCTTCGGTTGTGAACTACAGAAGTGAGAGGAAGATGCAGTTTCGGAAGTATCCAGTGATTTAAAACGCAAGTAACAAAGGCCAAAACGCTGATTCGAGATCAAGCACTTATTCCTGGATGTTGTTGAGCGACGCTACAATATGCAGAAGTGCTAAAGCCGCGTCCAGAATTCGCGGTGTTGAATGATGACGGTTGGCGATTCACGCCGAGTTACCAAGAAGATGATTGCGAGCACGTTCGGGAAGGTCCATCAGACGCGCTTTGAGCATTTTTGAAACGCATTCGATACGTTGGGATTATGCTGCCACGTGTTCCCCTGAGTCCGAGAAGGCTCACGCCAGTCCAGTTCTTCGAGCTGTTGAATCAGACTGATCGACTTGCCTTCTCCGTCCTTAGCTCGTGGTTCCAGCCAAATCCAATAACAGACTTTGGCGGGGAGTCTCCATAAACCCGGTTCTTCAAGTAAAGAGGGTGTGGTTTGGAATCGCCATCAATGTCGCCACTTGAGACTGATAAACGCGACGGAGAGCATCGTGACGCTGACGTCGCCGACGACGATACGCGATAGAGACGTTTTCAGGTTCGGCATCGGAGCCTGTGTGGATGTTGACCCAGTGAAGAGTATCCCACCAAGCCCGTGTGTGCTTTTTCATAAACGCGATGTAACCACGGATGCCTTACAGAACTGTCGCGCTTAAATCGGATCGCCGATGGAAGTAGAAAACAGTTGTGCTTTCGGAAAACATCTTAATCCAAGGTTCCTGACCTGCAGTCTTGAACAACTCCTGATATGCGGCCCAGTTCCAACGCGAGCTCCAGAGAGCAATTTCTAAACGCTGCGGTTGGTAGTTTGGGAAACCATAAGTCTGATTCGTGGCAGTCCGAGAACCGCAAAACCGCATCAGAGCACCATCGTACCGAAACGACGAGTGATGATGGAATCGGCAGATTCAATCTTTGCTAGTTCCGAAACGGTCAACTCCCGGTAAATCTTGCGTGCCAGAAGCGTTTTCTTGCGAGGAGTACCAGCACAAGCAATTTAAGCCTTCTTGGACACTCGCCCCCGACTCAGTTTGTCATTAGCTAAGCGTTTCTGGTGCGAAGGTTCGCGGCGTGTCGAAGGAGTTTCAGATCCACTATTGACTGTTCTTCTGACACAACTTCAGATTGCTTCGAAGATTGAGCAGATTCCAGAACCATGCTCTTTGTGCTGGTATCTTCTGAGTCATCATGATTTGCCTCTTCTTTAGTGTCCACGTAATCTGAATCGGCATCTGCATCAATATGCAGATGCCGATTCAGATTACGTGGACATCCGGAGCACTGGATACAGATTCCGCTTCTAGAAAGTCTTGAACATGCCCATCGAGAGTTGGCCACAACTGTGGTTTCTGGCTTTGCTGCAATAGAATTTGCAACAATGATTCAGCATCAACAAAATACATCTCTGGAACGAAGCGTGTCCAAGATGTCTTGTCCAGCTGGCGCCTATAAAACATGCTAGCCAACATGTTGGCACTATCTTTGCGGTAGTAGAGATTGTGCGCCAGCTTCTCAGACTGCAACCTGTCCATCGCATATGTATACGTGAGGCCGGAAAGCATGGCACAGCGCAGATCTTTTCGCATATTTTTCCAAACCACGGGGACAGGGAGCCATATGCGGGCGTCTTCTTTCGACACTGCAGGCGCCAGGTTCGAATCGCGTACGCTAGCGTGGACGAGATCGTAGTTTCTTGGACGTACGCCAGTCACAGATTGGCGTCGGTATTTGGAGTTTCTGAAACGCGTAGAATTTCCGATCGGTCACTACGTCGGTTTGGTGTGTTCTGCGTTGATACGCTTGAAAGGTCGATGTTTTCAGAACCTGACTTTTCTGGCGGTCCAGAATCGCTACCAGGTGTCGGAGATTGTACGGAGTTGGCACACAATTTGGCTCGTCTACAACAAAGACGTTGATCGTCGTGATCCACTGATCCGATGGCATGGTCTTCGCAACGAAGTGCTCGAATAGGTCATGGATGCGTTTTTAATTGGTGCATACGTTGGAGTTTGCATGCAAGCGGTTTGTCAGCGACCAAGCGTCCAGAGTGTTTTCGTTCAGTGTTCGTTTTAAAATCTGACATTGGGCTTCCGAATCGCGGAGGCGGTTTTCGAGATCGCGAATCCGGGTGTTCGCTATATCCAGCTCGGCTTGATAGCCTGTTGACAGATACGAGAACTCAGACTTGAACTGCTCTATAGCAGCCTGTTTCTGTCTGATAAGTTCTGAAACGCGAAGATCCCATTGCCGACACATTGCGGTCCACTAGTCTCCACTTCATCACGTAGTTCCAGGGTGATTGTCAGACGGGAACAGCCTTGAAGGTGCTGACTCCGTCCCGCATCTGGCGGTACTTCGTCAGGAGCCAATGCAAAAATGATAACGTGTAGAAAACGCGCTCAGCAAGTCTGTCCGGTTAAAAATTTAATCAAGATGGATGCGAACTCACGTCGCAATTGCATTGAGTTCAGTCGACATTCCAGCGAATCAGCTGTGAGAGGGTTTTCCCGTCCTCAAGCGCAATATTGTTTATCTTGAACGTCTGGACCGATGATTGTTTCCAGATCGTTAAGGTCGAATAAAGAAAGTTATTCGAAACCGAGTAACATTTCCAAACCGCCGAAGCCATCGAGAGTGTATGCGCCTTTCTCAACCGACGACTTGGCTTCTGGAACGCCGATGATAAACAACTCGCTGCTGAGGTCATGACGCGGTGGCACATGCCAGGAAACTGGATTGATCCGCTCGTCGGCTACTGGAGTAACTTGCGAAGTTGGAATGAGACCAGAGAGAGAGAACGACTCGTGTTATGAACTGGGATGGCTTGTGTGGTTCTGGATCTGCGCTTTGCTGCAAAGTGGTGGGTTCGGGTGATCGTCAGTGCTCGCAGGTTTCCATTCGTCCTCGCGGCTGGAGGTCTTCTCAACCTCCTATTCTTCCTCCTCGACCTCCTCACTTGGGTCCGGATTGTCATCGGCATGTTCACCCTGGACGACGGTGTCTTTCCTCGGCGTGTCGCCGCCCATAGTGGTGTCCGCTGCTGGAGAATATTCGCGGGGCATTTCAGAAGCTGACGCTACAGTCTGCTTGCCCCGGAGTCGTGCCCATGAGATGATAAATTGCGATGCGTCCGCGCGTTGGAGGCCACCAACTGAAGGTAGCCGTTGATTGGCTCTGACCCGCTGATGAGAAGGGAGTAGAAACGAGTGGAGTTCCGAAAGTTGATTGACTTTTTGTGGTCCCGTCCAATCCCAGACGCAGGGCGATTGCCGTTGCGAGGTCCGAACATGATACGACAGTTTGGTGACGATTTCCGCTCTGAGCGTTCATGTTCGGAAGGGGCGGTTGCCATGAAGTGGATTCAGATTTTTGGTGGCAAATGCCTGCATTGTGATTGGTCTATATTTTCATCGTTTGCAGTTGCGTCAGTGCGACATCGAGAGTATCTGGGATGCGGCTGTGGCGTGCGTCCTCCCAAGGATGGGCCCTCGGGTCCGGAAACGTGCGTTCGGGAAATGTACAATTTCGAAGCGCAAATACGCTAAGTCCAGACCGCCCTCGTCCTTACGGTGGGTTATTTATTGACTCTTTCTCTACCAGCTCAATTTGTACTGCTTCTGGACATGATACTGTCCATAAGAAGCCTAATACATGCACGTGATCGGCTTAAAAGTGTCCCGCCAGGTGATGTATTATGCTTACGTACATTAGATTGTCCATAAGAGAGGTAACAGCGACCGTTTTTTTTTCACACTGGTTAGGGCAACCACAAAATTGTTTGAACGCGCTATTAGAGAGGTTTCTGTCAGTCTTGGTCCTGGTCCGTTCTTGGTTGAGCAAAAGGACAGGGACAGGGACCAGGACAAGGAGAAGTAAGATTTCTGCTGTGTTTTATTCCTGGTCCTGGTCCAGCTAACAGTATCAATTGTGTCAGGTGTAGATGGTCCGAGCTGCGCGAAGACGCACGATGAGCTCTCGAGGTTCAAACGGCCTGCTCTCAGAGGAAGCCAAGCTCGTGTGCAGCAGACGCTACAAGTTCATCCAACTCCGTCGGTCGAGCGTGCGGGTAGCAGCAGATACCACGACGTCGCCTGCGCAACCGAGCGCGAACAGGCCGCATCCATGCTGAACCACTCGTGCTGGGCTTCCATCATGGTGTACTTGCGTCCACCATGGCGTACGCGTTGTGTACGTCGACGTCGATAATCGGTATGTGTGGATGGTGACAAGCAGGGAGTACTGACGATCAACGGTATTTGTGTGACCGGTTTGAAGAAGCCTAGTACATGGCATGAATCTAACGACGGCTTTGTGTAACAACGTGTAGCTGCTGATGCGCACGTGCTGTAAACTCTGTGGCTCCACCAAGAGAGGATGTCACTTGCGGAGCCATACAATTTGCCAACACGTGGGTTCTTATGAGCGTTGGTAGCGATTCCAGCTGCAGGCATAAGAGTCCTATACTACTGGTGTGCATTTAACAAGAAACGGTCGATGCTGATCACTGCCAAATCTCATTTCCGAAGTTGCGATGATCCTGACCAAGAAGAATGCTCCCGCTGCAAGCTCCAACATAAGCACTGCAGCAAGCACTGCTACCAATACATCAGGCGTCAGTGGGGCGTCGCCACCAAGATTTACTGGTGTTGCACTTGCTGCGGGCTGCACATCAGCCGCTGGAGAAGACAACAGTGTGGCGCCGACGGCTGCTCCTGTTTCGGTTGTCATTTCGCCTGCAACGGCAGCTGAAGCTGCCACCCAGAAACGCAGCCAACGCATGAAGTCTAGCAAGGCCAAGCGAAAAAATCAATAAGGGTGATGATCTGCTGCTATTGCGCCAAGTCAACGCCGACCATCCATACATGGCTACTCGTGGTGGTCTTATGGGCGCTTGGACTGCTGTCGCACGCAAGTTACAAGGGCTGGAAGACTTCAGCAAAACGGAGTTGACTGGTAAGTCCGCGCAGGCTCGCTTCAATGTCGTGATTGACTGTCACCGCGATTACGACAAAGCATCTGCAGCAGCTTCGGGTGTGTCGGAAGACCACGATGAAGTTATCCAGCTTCTTGACGACCTGCTGCTAGAACTGGACGAGCATGCGAGAGTGGAAGAGTAGAAGTCCGTGGAGCAGAAAGAGAAACTTGCTGCTGAAGAAAAGACAGGCAAGTATATCCGAGATGAAGCTGTCTCGCGTCTTAAGAAACGTAAGGAGTATGCCGATGCAAGCCAAACTGAGTCACCCCAGCCTCGCAAAGTCACTGTCTTCGATATTATGCGCGAAGACAATGAGAAGGAGCGCGAGATGAGGGCTGAGCAGTGGAACCAAGAACAAGAGATGATGAGGCAGCAGAAAGAAGCTGAGCTGAGTGATCGCAAAGAAGAACGTGAATTTCGACTTCGTATCGCTCGTTTGGAAAACGAGCGATTTAAAACCTGCTAGAACTGGCAAAGATAAAATCTAGCAGCGATAACGAACAGTGCGGACAGCGTCGGCGATGACATGAACGGAGACTGTTAGATCGGTTCATCGTTGAGGTACTCCCTCATACTTGGCGGTACGACCCCAAAGTACTGGCTGATTTGGTTTCCACCCGTGTAGCAGTTGTGACAATTTGTCAACAGCATAGCAACTTTAACAATTTTGCACAGGCGACAAGCGAATTTTTGCGTTCTTTTGTAGTCGATAAATGGCCACAGCGTCTTCAAGCACTTGAAATTCCACTCGACAGACTCTCTTAAGCGACTCATCTCTTGGTTAAATGCATTCTCGTCGTCGCTGATGCCGTTGCCCTTGTAGCCGCTAATTATAAAGTCTTGGACTCCATACGCCGGATCACCGTACAAAACGCGCCCTTCAAAAATCTCGGGATGTCTTCGTAAGTGCGTTATCAACTTACTCTCGCGCAGCATTGTGGTGTCATGCCGCCTGCCTTCCATTGGGCCCCAGAAATGAATACAAAGCCCATCAGGAGCCGTGACAGTCTGATAGTTTAAACAGTGACATCTCTTATGACCACTGTAGCAGTGGCGCTGTAAGTTTTCTCCACGAACACCATCTCGTCGTGGTGAAGGGCGACAAATGCCCAACTTCGTCCCGTCTGGAAAACCGAAAACGCCATCCATTGGCGCTCCCTTCGCTTTAATTGCTGCACAGTAGTCGTCAATTCTTGCTGCCACGATACGGTTGGGCATGTACACCTTCTCAGCGAATTGATCATGCACGTGGTCAATCATGTGTAGGAAAATTCTACTTAACCGTCCACGCGAATTCCCAAAAAGCTGGAGCAAGTCGTAATAACGCATCGGCGTTGCTAGACGTCGAAGCATGAGGCAAAGAGCCTCAATGCCGGAGCACCGGTCGTGAACCTTGTCGTTGTACACGGTGACAACTTCCTCCGGAATGCGTAGCAACTCGTAAAGTTCGTAGACACCAGCTACATCGAATCGAAACTCGTGCTCGCCGTTCGCATTACTGTAGCTCGATAAATCGAACCGAACAAGAGGAATTACAGGGCGCTCAACGTAGGTGATCAGACTCAAGTAGCGCAACTTCTTCTTCCGGCTAAATCCTCTGCGTGTCCCGATATACCATTGCAGCAACTCGACTTGGCTGACCATGGAGCGCGGGTAAGTCGATTGGTTGGCGGCACTGCGCGGGAAAATTGATTTTGATGAGGCGCTCAACCGAGAATCCATTCCTGAAAAACGAAGATTCTCAGGACAAACAGAGCACGAATTCCTGGTTGGAAACCCTATTCACCCCAAAATGTAGTTTTTACGTGCAATAATCTTGAACGGACCAGGACTGGGACTGACAGAAACCTCTCTATTATATACACTTTAGAGGACTACATGTGTGGTTCGGGAGAAGGCGGTTTCGTCATGCCACAGCACCCGACGACGATCCATGAGGCGATGCGCATCACGTGCACGGTACTGCTTGTCGACCAGCGTGATCTAGGCCATCAGTTCTGACCTGTGTCGGGCACGCCCTTTTACTTCAGCTGCGCGGCGCGTGCGGAGGACCGCGATCGTGAAGGAGGTGCGGGAGAACAATGGTTAGAGCGGGAGTTTGGTGGGGTTGGTGGACTAACAATGGCTTTGTGTCGTGGTTGTAGGATACGGACCTGGAGGGTCGAGAAGAGCTGCTAGATGTGCGACCAAAGAAGGAGGGGAGAGTCATTGCATGAGAGCGTGCTGGATAAGTGGACCCGAAACATACGTGGACAAGCAAGGAGCTGCTCCTCCTGCCGCTTCTAACCCCCTCCAAGAATGCACGCCAACATCTAGATGTAGGAATTTGTCGCGTACGGCTCAGCTAGATATATAACGACCAAGTCACATGCAATGAAGATGAATGGTGGCGCCATGAAGAACAAGTGATGCAGGTTGAGGAGGAGCACAAGGAGAAGGGGAACACGAGCAGACGTTTTGCTTGTGGTCTGACGGTGCAGGCCCGCTACATCAGCTGGTTGTTGGAGAGGCAAACGAGATCTACGTCAACTGCATTGGCTAAAAACGTGCAGGTGACGCTGGAAGATGTTTCGTCTCATGGCAGCGGGAGTGCCGCTAAAGAAGATGAGGTGGTACGGTGAGCCATTGTTGTTTGTCATGAAACCCCGCAAGCTCTAACGAAGCATATGCTACATCTACGGTGACAGCGATGACATACCGTTGCCTGTCGTTGGGGCAGACGCAGCGGGAACTTGAAAATAAGGACAAGCACAACATGGGATGATTGAACATTTGTTCGATTTGGAGTGATAGCGGCACTGTAGGGTGTTGGATGATGATTCAGGGGGTCGTTTTGGCTTTGAATCTGTCGTGGAGGCTAATTGGGGAGATTCAGCATGGAAACCGGGGTAATGGAGTTATTTTTCGCGTGCGGGTCTTGAAAACGCTGTTCCCGGTGGCAGAAGCGCACAAGAGGTCTAGAGCTACGCGCACACTTAAAGTCGATGCAGATATGAATACATCCCGGAAATGGTATGCTGCAAAACACTCGACATGGAAACCGAGTTGGCATCCAGTACATCCCCAGCGAGAGCGTTTTTGGAGTCCTCGGATGCTATATAGTGGACACTTTAGCTGACCGTCCGATTGAAATGTCGAGTTTGGTGTAAGAATGTAGTCACTCGTGATGCTCCCAACCACACCATTCGCTCCTGCATTTTCTTGGCGTTTCCGTTTGCTAAAGCGAACGAGGCTCCTATGAGCAAGTTGCTTTGCGGTGAGCTGCTCAGCTATTCGACACTTGAAGTCACGAAGCGTAATTTGACTAGCTTCGGTCGGATGCACTTCTCTGCAAAGAGTGTAGGCGTTGATTGCGCAAAGATCGAGAGCCCAAGTAACAATACGCATCGAAAGCCTCATCTCTTTGCGTCGCGTCGGGTTCGTCGATCTCAATTGATCGAACCGATCCTCACCATTCATGGCGAGGTTGTAAGCGGCTATTACAGTCGGGACCATGAATGTTTTGCGGTGAAGATTCTCATTTCCGGTCCAGCGCTTGATAGGGAACAGTCCGTGGACACAATCAATTGCCTCGGGGTCATTCTGCGCCAGGACAAGTTTTGATGGTGTTGTCCGGAGATCGTTTGTGTAAAACAATACCACCTTCTTGTCTTTGAATATAATATACCCGCGTGAGGTGCAAATATCATCACAGGTGGTGGAAATGTACTCCGCTGGTTTTTAGGGACAACGCGCTGAGCTTTAGCATACTTTCTTTTGCGCTGTTCATACCCTGCCTCACGCTCAACGATTGCGACCAGTTTCCAAGTACCGCGACGTGCCCTCTCCAGTCGTGCGATTGAAGCAGCCACTGTTTCCTTGCTCAACTTGTCGACGTTGTTCTCCCGCATTGTCCCGATCATTCTAGTCTCTCCATCCGTGAAGAAAAGCATGGCGAGTACAGCGGCTCCAGAAAGTCACCGCCCACCAAGCAATGTACCTACATATGTGGACACTACTCAGCCACCAGTAGACATTTTGAGACCAGACTTGCACGAGCGGAAGCAGCGAACAACGGCTGCAACAACAACTAGCACTCATAGCTATAGCGGTTACGCTTTATTTCTTATCAGTGAAAGACTGCAAAAATTCTCAATAGACGGTGATAAAAAGTCATCGCCCAGCACCAACCCCATACTAAAAGTAAGTCAAATCAGTACTTGGTGTGTCCGCCCTTGCTGGCAATGACAGCATCTAGTCGGGCTGGCATTGACAGCACGCACCTACGGATCACTTGATCATCGATGCTGGACCAAATATCGAGCAACTTCACCTTCAGATCCTTGATTGAGGTCGCGGGTCGGCGGTTCAGCTCGCTCTTCATGATGGCCCAAACATTTTCGATTGGGTTGATGTCAGGACTCTGCGCAGGATGACGTAGGTCTTTCAGCTTCAGGGTCTTCAGGTACTGCAAGGTCGCTTTGGCTCGGTGAGCAGGAGCATTGTCCTGAACAAAGTCAGTAGGGCAAGGGAGCCCAAGGAGTTGGCGCGTGATTGGGATTTCTTGTTGCAGCACGTGTCTGTAGTACTCACCGTCCACAGACTTCTCGCAGAAGTGCATTGTACCCACGCCGGCCGCGCTGATGGAAGACCAGACCATGAGCGACTTACGGCTGGACTTGAACGTGGGTACAACACACTTGTCGTTGAACGCCTCGTGCGTACGGCGCCACACGGAGACACGTCCGGTGGTACCGTGAAGTTCTACGGAAGACTCGTCCGTGAAAAGCACTTTCTTCCAGTCGTCTTCCTCGAGATCAGCGAGACGCTTAGCATACGCCAGTCGCTGCTTGCGGTGTTTTTCGAGAGATAAGGCTTCTTTCTAGCAGAGCGGCCATTGAGCCCGACATTATTCAGTCGGTTGCGGATAACCTGCGGCGAGATCGTGCGCCCAAGATCCTTGGATACAGCAGCCGCAAGCACGGCAGCGCTGACAAAGCGATTAGCTTCGGTCGCGCGGATGACGCGGCGATCTTCGCGAGTAGACGTATGACGAGGCCGGCCTTGTCGTGTGGTGACTACGCAGTGCCCATTCTGCTTGTAGTGAGCGACGATGTCTCGCACAGATGTCCGAGGAACTTCAACTTCGCTGGAAATTTTCGAGAAGCTGTAGCCCTTCTTCCACTTGCTGACACAAAGACAACGAATTTGGTGCGAGTGCTGACGACGGACAGGGGCCATGGCGGAAGATTGGGTGCTGGTGAGCTGGCAAATGCGATAATGAACTTGCTAGACAGCCTTCTCCTTCATGTTTCGCGCCATTGCCGCAGTTCGCGACAAACTGCAGGTTGAGTTAGTGCAACAATGTGGCTACAATCCTAATGACATACAATTTCTAGTATAATTGTCAAGAGAGCGGTCGGTGGGCGCTCACTATATTTGCACCTTGTTTTGGTTTAATGCTGATTGGCGGAATGCTAGCGCACATACGTTTGATTGGCGGCATTGTTTCGCCAGCGGGTTCGCTTGCGCATTCGACAGTGTGCTCAGTTTGGTCAGATGATGGTTGGTTATGGAGCTATCGTCGCACATATATGTTGAAGTTGCCTGGGCGGTGACTTTCTGGAGCCGCTGTATAAAAATTGTCAGTTACCATTAGGCGATTACCGGTCGGGGACTGCCGCAGTGAAGCCTGGTGGCCCGCCATAGCTACCCAAAGAGCCGATGCGCTTTTTTCAACAATGTCTTTTTTCCATCAATGTCGGGGTTCTCGAGTACGCGCAGGAGGGGTAGCTAAGCTAGGCAATACTTTCGTTTAGCGCGCAGCACGTAGCCGTTTTGTCATGTTTCCCGACCCATTGTCCCAAATACTGTGAACGTAAAGGGATTTCCAAGAAACCACGGCGTAAAAGCGAATTGCGTACTTGTCCGGTTTCGAAGGAATGTACAATTTGGCTCGAGTGCGTGCCTTCGTGCGAACGCTGTTTTCGTCGAGGCTGCTAGCCCCGAAGGGTACAGCAATCTGGGCAAACCTTGTCTGGATATGCTCCATCAGCACTCGGCTATGCCATAATGGGTCTTTGCCATCTCCTTCAAGAGGGTGGAACTTGACTCGGCCGAGGATGGTCTGGAAACGATTCCGACTCATCGTATCAGAAAAGTGCTGTTGTCCTATAAATCGCTTCTCACTCCAGAACTCAGCAATTTCATTGAGTGGGCAGATACTCATCGCTAATTCCAATCCAGTATACGCATCGAATTCAGTTTCTGTTGCTGCTTCGAGGCCGCGTTGTCGAAGCCATTTGTTGGTCCAACCTTGAATACGACGCTTGAACTCTTTCGTTATAAATAACGAGAAGAGTCCAAGCTCTCCATGGTCGTCGTAGGCTTTTCGGATCCGATTTTCTTCGAAGAGATAGAGCCCGCTTGAATTCGTCAAAGCGTCAACATACGACTATGCAACAGGGTCACAATGTGCGTGTATGGCGCTTGGCGTGCCTTCGCTGTTTATTAGCCCGCTTGAAGCTCCTTCGACTTCTTCATCCGATGTGTCATCATCCCCCACCGTGACAGCCCCGTCGTAGTCATTTTCGTGGCCTCCGACAATGTCTTCCTCGACTGCCTCGCTATCAGAGGCACCTCAGCGCTAACAACTGTATCTTGTTGCACGTCGGCTGCTGCACTGGGTGGTGAGCGAATCATATAATCGATGTGTGCAGTAGCAGGTGCTTTTGATGGTGAGCTGGAAGACCTTTTCGATGGTGGTTTGTCTATTCGTGTGCTTGCCTGTGGTGTTTTAACTTTCGCTCCGGAAGGTCTCTACAAGGTCGCCTTAGACCTTGCATTGGTCTGTGCACTGGTGTGGGTCTTCGTCATCTGCCAAATAAGGTAGAATGAGAAGTGAACAAACCTCGACAAGAAAATTTATTGTTCAATCAAGTACACCTGCACTACGGACCTCGTGACGGTACTGTATATTGAAGCTACCGTTGTTCAACAAGCTGGCCTGTTCGAAGCTACTTTACTTCGTAAGTCGAATATTGTACATACATCAGTGGCAGCACGCGGCCATCAGCTGCACGTCGGAGTGCACGGCAACCAGCAGCATGACAAGCACCACGTTGGATAGCACGACCGGTAGCAGCATGACGAGCAGCACGTCAAATATCACGGCCGCAAGCCGCATTACGAGCAGCAGGACGGATATCTCCACCAGTAGCAGCACGCGGCCATCAGCTGCACGTCGGAGCGCACGGCAACCAGCAGCATGATGAGCACCACGTCGGATAGCACAATCAGTAGCAGCATTACGAGCACCACGTCGTAGAGTACAACGTCGTAGAGTACAACGTCGTAGAGTACAACGTCGTAGAGTACAACGTCGTAGAGCACGAACAGTAACAGCACGTCGGGTAACACCGCCACCAGCAGCACGACGAGCAGCAGGACGGATAGCACGACCGCCAGCAGCACGACGAGCAGCACGTCGAATAGCACGGCCAGTAGCACCACGTCGGATAGCACATCCACCAGCAGCACGAGCTACAGGACGGATAGCACGGCCACCAACACCACGACGAGCAGCAGGAAGGGTAGCATGACCAGAAGCAGCAGGACAGACAGCACGTTTAGCAGCAGCACGATGGAGACACGATAGGCACAAGCGTTACGAGTAGCTAGGCGGCCATGGTGTTGCGCAATATAACGTCTGGGAGGCGGCGGACAACCTTGTATTCATTCTGCGATAGTAGCAGGAGTAATGTAGTGGACCGCAGTCAACATGACGACAGTTCGATGTGAGGTGGTCAGCAGAGCGCAAATTGCAAAATGAAGTTCAGCGACCGCGCCGCGCGCGCCCCGCCGTACCGCTCCCCGCCTTGCCACTTCAATGCGTCCTTAGCGCCAAAACTTGGCGCCAAACGTGCCGGCGTTTGTTGATTCGTCAGCTAAACTTCCACCAATAGACTACCGACTAGCGTGGGTCTTCATTTTGATTGGCTTGTACTTGTATGTGGATCTGGGACGCCTCCTGCGTCAGGGTGGCAGACGCGTGGTACTATCGCGACAACAGACCACCACGACTTCGCGTGATCTACATTTAGTGTTTGAAGTGCTGCGAATCTTGCTGGAGGTCTTGCCGCAATTCAACCAAGAACTGTGGGACCTTAGGTTTCAGACACAACGATGGCTTCTACCATTAGATCATACCGGTTTACCGCGGTATCATGTTGTACCAACCGGTAACCAAGCAAAGCATGTTGAAGCAGAAGCTTCGTTTGGTACGTCAGTTCAGTCCCCTCCGTGCTGGCTTCGGTAGACGCAGCGGTGCCGCGTCGCCGTTGCGAGCGATGACGTGCTGTGTTTGGTGCATTGCATGGTGCTGCAGGCGTCGTCGAGGGCGTGTTGCATTGATGGTGGCGGTGACAGTCCGTTCACGTACCCGTCTGGCATTGGTGGTGGTGCTTAGGCAGATCGGTGCCGCGTCGCCGTTGCGGACAGCGGGGTGCAGTGGTTGGTGCAATCCGTGGTGGGATTGGGTGCCGTCGAGTGAGATGTTGCAGTGATGGTGGTGGTGACAATCCGTGCTGGTGTCGGTGGTGGTGCTAAGACGCAGCGGTGCCGCGTCGCAGTTGCGAGCGGGGACGTGCTGTGTTTGGTGTATTGCGTGGTGCTGCAGGCGTCGGTGAGTGTGTGTTGTATTGACGGTAGCGATGAGAATCCGTTCATGTACCCGTGCTGGTGTCGGTGGTGGCGTTGAGGCGCAGCGGTGCCACATTGCCGCTTCGGACGTTGATTTGCTGTGGTTAGTGCATTGCTTGATGCTGCAGGTGTCGTCGAGTGAGGTGTCATCGGTGGTAAAAGCGGTTACATGCTCTACAAGTGTTTGTTTTGACAGATGTGCGTAGTTACATTCAACGGCTTGGTATTGTTTGGATTTGGATTCTCCTCCATTCGGATTGGTATCTGTTTGCTTGTCAGGTCATTTCGATATAACCGCGAGTGGTACCGGTAGTGATTGCAGTAAGAAATGACCGCTGTTGCCTGTCGTCATGAATCAAATGATGTCCCGGAAGTCAATTTATCTTTTCCTGAGACTACCACAACGACCTCGTCAGGCCGTCTTCGCCAGGCCATGGACTTAGTATCGTACGATGAGTTTGTCGCGAGGTCAGGAGAGCCATTCACCGAAACCCCTGGTTGCTTTCGCCGATCTGTTAGTACACCGCGCGATCCAGTTAATATATATGTGCAATACTAATCGTAGTTTGTAGACCAACCGGTGCAGGGATTCCTCATGTAACCACGTTGACTACTGCGTCCAGAAGCTCGAAGTTGCGCGACTTGCGAACTTCATAGCAGAAAAAGCTGCCTTTGGTAACGGGGATGAGGCAACCACCGTAGTTGGAGCGTTTGTTGCAACCTCACTAGCCAACTCACAGGTATGATAATTTGCTCTTGTTGCATACTGATTTACTGACCTGAAGTTATTCATATTTGTAGATCACTTACCGAATGGCGTGATACCGGAAATTCGATCTTGAACGAATGGTGGCGTATAATGAAAGGTTTATCGGAAGGTGCTGGATTTCCGAGCAGCGTGGGAATCTAAAGGACGAAAATCGTCGGATGAGATACACTGCTGCCAGAAGTATTTCCGACTACTCCAACGTGATCGAAATAATCCGTAGGATTTTGCTTGGATTCGACATGCCTGTGACCTCAACTTTTACGACGGACGATGGATCTCGCGTGGTGTGCGCTGTTTCCATAATGTTCAATACTGGCGCCTGTGGCTTCTGCAGGAAGGGAATAGTGAGCATGCTACTATAACAACATAACTCCATAATTCAGTTGTCTCGACATTTTCAAAGTTCATGCAATCTAAGCACCAACAACATTATATATGCAGCCTAACGTATATGCTGAGCTCGGCCCTGCTACACCAAAATGGAATTCAAAGGCACGGGCATGGGAACGGGAACGGATGTCGTCGCAGTCACCATCAAAGCATCGACTCACTCAAAGACGCCTGCAGCACCACGCAATGCACCAAACACAGCACGTCATCGCTCGCAACGGCGACGCGGCACCGCTGCGTCTACCGAAGCCATCACGGAGGGGACTGAACTGACATAGCAAACGAAGCTTCTGCTTCAACATGCTTTGCTTGGTTACCGGTTGGTACAACATGATACCGCGGTAAACCGGTATGATCTAATGGTAGAAGCCATCGTTGTGTCTGAAACCTAAGGTCCCACAGTTCTTGGTTGAATTGCGGCAAGACCTCCAGCAAGATTCGCAGCACTTCAAACACTAAATGTAGATCACGCGAAGTCGTGGTGGTCTGTTGTCGCGATAGTACCACGCGTCTGCCACCCTGACGCAGGAGGCGTCCCAGATCCACATACAAGTACAAGCCAATCAAAATGAAGACCCACGCTAGTCGGTAGTCTATTGGTGGAAGTTTAGCTGACGAATCAACAAACGCCGGCACGTTTGGCGCCAAGTTTTGGCGCTAAGGACGCATTGAAGTGGCAAGGCGGGGAGCGGTACGGCGGGGCGCGCGCGGCGCGGTCGCTGAACTTCATTTTGCAATTTGCGCTCTGCTGACCACCTCACATCGAACTGTCGTCATGTTGACTGCGGTCCACTACATTACTCCTGCTACTATCGCAGAATGAATACAAGGTTGTCCGCCGCCTCCCAGACGTTATATTGCGCAACACCATGGCCGCCTAGCTACTCGTAACGCTTGTGCCTATCGTGTCTCCATCGTGCTGCTGCTAAACGTGCTGTCTGTCCTGCTGCTTCTGGTCATGCTACCCTTCCTGCTGCTCGTCGTGGTGTTGGTGGCCGTGCTATCCGTCCTGTAGCTCGTGCTGTTGGTGGATGTGCTATCCGACGTGGTGCTACTGGCCGTGCTATTCGACGTGCTGCTCGTCGTGCTGCTGGCGGTCGTGCTATCCGTCCTGCTGCTCGTCGTGCTGCTGGTGGCGGTGTTACCCGACGTGCTGTTACTGTTCGTGCTCTACGACGTTGTACTCTACGACGTTGTACTCTACGACGTTGTACTCTACGACGTTGTACTCTACGACGTGGTGCTCGTAATGCTGCTACTGATTGTGCTATCCGACGTGGTGCTCATCATGCTGCTGGTTGCCGTGCGCTCCGACGTGCAGCTGATGGCCGCGTGCTGCTACTGGTGGTGATGTAGCGGGGCTACACAGGATAGTGTACCCGGGGTACCCTAATACACGTAAACCCACTAGTGTGTGTGGGACACACACTAGCGACCAACATTACGAGCCGTCAATGTAACTATCATTGACGGGCGCTCAGGCTCACAGCTATTGGTTGAAAGGTCCACATTTCAACCAATCATGTGCATGCATTTCATGCAAATGCGTGAGAGCCAACCATGCTCTCACCCTTGCAATTAGATATCATCTTAAAGGGGTTTAGCGTAAAGATAAGGCCAGCCGCCACGCGGCGGGCTGCCATTCAATTCAGTTTTCTATTTTGATCTAAAGTATTAAGTATTTGCTTTAGAAATACGCGGGCTCGCGTATTTCTATCTTACATACAAACTTTAAGTCTACGCTTCCTCAATACGCGCATACCGTGTATGCTAAGAAACAGAGCGTAGCTCTCGCCCTGTTTCAGGTGATATCCGTCCTGCTGTTCGTAATGCTACCGGTGGCCATACCATCCGGCATGTTGCTCGTCACGCTGCTGGTGGCCGTGCAATCCGCGCTGCTGCTACTGGGTGGTGATAACTGTCCTGCTGTTTGTCGTGCTACTGCTCGCAGTGCTTTGCGTTGTGCAGCTGCAAATCATACTGCCCGTCTTGCTGCCAATCATGATATCCGCTTCGCTGTCGACCGTGTCATCCGATCTAGTGCGTTTGACGTGGCTCATTGTACATTCAGTGCTCCGTGAAGTGTGTACTATTGTGCACTACTGGTGGTGTCTCTAAGTGACGGTGGAATAACGTGTAAACATGTTTAGAGCTGCCCCACCGTAGCTTCTTGTAACGAGTAAATCGAGGCACATCGACACGCAATAATACTAAATTCAATGTAAAAAGTGTCAATAACACTTCAACGACTACAAAGGCGCCGTGGCACCGCAGAGCCTCAGCGCCACTACCCATGCCAGTACGGGCACGTGAACGGAAGTCACCGCATTCACGACCAATGCAACACCGTACTCGACGAAGCCGACAGCGCCACGCCTTTCACCAACAGCAGCACTTCAACGTCCGCAACGGTGACGCGGCACCGCCGCGCCTAAGCATAACCACCGAAACCAGTACGAGCACGTAATCGGATGCACCGCAATCACCATCAATGCAGCACCTCACTCGACGACACCGATAGCTCTACAAATGCACCAACCACATCAATTCAACGTTCGCAGCGGCGACGTGTCACCGATACGCCTCGACAGCACCACCGACGCTAGCACGGACACGTGAACTGATTTTGCCGCAGGGGTTGCCATCAATGCAACAATTTACTCGACGGTGCCAACAGTGCCACGCAATGCACCAACTACAACAATTCAACGTCCGCTCTTGCGCTACGTACCGATGTGCGTCTCAGCTCCATTAGCTGGGTCTTTTTATCAGCTTGTGCGACACCCAGAGATGCCAGCAATACGACGGCAATTATAAAGAGTATGGATATAGCCCTGTACTTGCAAAACTAGGACGCTGATCCAGATCCGGGCTGTGATATTTCAGATAGTAAACGTCACCGTCTGAGCATACACCTGTTAGAGAGCTATAACTACATTTAGTTCATTATACGTCTACGCACGAGCTCGAACGAGGTAGACGCAGTTTGATACACGGCGGAAGGTACTTGACTGGATCAGGATCGAATCTACCGAACTTAGGTTAGAAGTATAGCTGCGATAATGTTTTCGAGAGTCGTCGCGAATGCGGTACTCTGTGGACGTTGAGCAGGCGGTTTCTGGTCTCGCAAAGCTCGTGCCCATACGTTTCCCATTTTTCACAGGGGTCTTCATGACACGATTCGCAAATCTTCCGTTGGAGGGCCGGCAGCGGTGTGAGATTCAGCGACTGGGACCACCCAAAAGCACGAGCCAGTCCAAAGCAGTACCGTAAGTCAAGTATGTAACCACGTTTGAGCACAATTGCGCTTTGGTCCACTGATTTGATTGGTTTAAACGGCGTATGCTGATTAGCCAAAATACTCAACCGTGGGATGTCCATAACGGGTGGGGCTCGGTAGTGAAAAGAGTTAAGAGATGTAAATCACTTTTGGTGAACGTATCCCATGAGTGCCCCACCTCGCCTTGGTTCTGAACCCCACACAAATGGTGCGGGTACCTAGCTTACCCTGTCAGTCTCCATAAAGCACGGCGACACACTGCTAACACCAACTTTAACGACCAAGATGACGAACTACCTTGTCCCGGCATTCTCAAGAAAAACGCAGTCGGCACGATCCCGAAACCATGACATTTTCGAAACCAAGGTGTTTCTGAAACTGGACATACTGCCTCTGGAACCTGGACTGTATACTTTGAGTTTGCACCGGAGATTCGACGAAGGTTCAAGACATAAAGTGATCAAGTCAACATGATTCTGAAACGTCTGGCCCAGAATCTTGGAGCCAATCGCGTAGAGGGCGTGCCAACTTGAACTGGCATGCACCCAAAGACTTTGTACCCACGATGATTACGCCATGCTTACATACTGATAGCTTGATGTTTTGCTAGAAGTATGTGAAGAACACAGGAGAACAAAGAAGAACACAGAAGAAGTATAGCAATAGTCTAAGAGGTATCAATCAGAGAGTTCATTTTCCCCCTAGTGCACAGGTGGTCCGAGGAAACGGAACAGCATTAGATCGGGAACACGACAGCTTAGGGACTAGTCGCCTGTGGAGATCCCCAAATTGTACCAAGTCCAATTGAGAAGGGGAGCCAAGGCGTGATGGCATACGTCCGGAAGCGACCCAACCCATTTCATAATCTACTTGGGTCGTTCGTTCCGGACGTAAACCCATTTTTCATATTCCTTAAGCTTTGGTGGCTGGATCGCAGTCGTCACCTGAGGGTTTGCGAGTTGACTGCGCTGTGCGAAGGGGGTGTGTGGTTTGAGAAGCGTATTTCTCATCCGTGTGGTTTGGGATTGTTTTCCCTCATCTGAGGGTGGTGCGCATGTGTTAGAAGCGACCAGGTGTTCTGGAACGAGAAAGCTTTTGTGAGCCTGGTGTAAAGACCCGCCGTTCAAGCGTTTAAAAGAATAACTGGCGATTGTATATTTGTATTGAATGCTCTGTATTGGGGTTATCTTTTGAGGAGTGTTTGTGTTTTGTCCCCCTCGTCCTAACATTGTGGAGAGAGGTGTTGGAAGTAAGTGAGCGCTTAATACTCACGATCAATTCTGTTATATTTCCTGTCCTGGTGGCAAATCCGGTCCGCCGTAGATAAATGACAACGATAGGGATTTCACGAGGTGGCACGTCAAACTCTGGAACGCATTCGTAAGTGTGCGTTTCGGAGTCACCTACTAAATGAAATAATTAAACAAAATTCTAAAATGGGATTGGAAAGCCAACTTCCAATTTCTTGGCTACCGCTATACGCCCTGGGCGATAAGGTCCACCGACCTCGCCACATGATGGTCTGTGTCGAGGCCAGAACTGTCTCGTAGAGATAACGATTTGCACACAGGGAATTCTGCTCCCTCTAAGAACGTAAGATGTGCGTGTGTGCCCCAAAAGACCGACATACAGACTATTAATCCCGAACAGCATAATATAAGTCGTGGATGGCAAGTGCAAATCGTTCTGGAAAGTCATAAAACCTGCCCTCTTACATTTCGCACTTTATCGGAGCGCGGTACCTGGCGCGATTTACCTGTCTTGCTGACTGGGTCGGGCACGGGATCGCGAGCAAATCCGCACTTTCTATTGGACAAAAGCCAAACATTTCTGTAGGAGCACGAAACCATATGATTGGCGGAAACCGGTCTGGACCGCCTGGCGGTACTTTCGAATATTACAAATGAGACACAAAACCTCCGCCTATTGACAGCGAGTCGGGTACGGTAGCATTCGCTTTTGTAATGCAAAATATATCGCCCTTCCGACGCCCACATTGGTCGAAATGAAGCGGCAGTGGTCAGGTGCGCGTGTGCAGCGCGTGGAGACATGGTTCACCGCCCCGAACTTCATTTCTAGACCCCGCCGCGCTTCTGCCAGCCAGGTACTATGAAAATACTGACTACTGTATAATACGACTATTTCTCTATTGACTTATGATCTACGCTGATTTAACGAGTATTTTGTGAGTTTAGACACATGGATACATACACTTAAGGCGATATGTCACTGAATCAGATCAGTGACTTGCAGCTTGCGGCGCACCTGCCGTTCCGACAGTCAAGCAAGGCTACAGTATACATTATATAGGTTTCACTTATTGACCTTGGTTAGCGAATGTAGCGGACAAATGTGGTCACATTTCTAAACAGTACTTGGCACGTATTGCAAAACTTCGCTTTCGTCAGCCAGGAATAGCGGTCTGTGGCTCACTAAATTATGGTATCCTCTCACACATTTTCCGTAATTTGGTACTGCGTACCCACCCATATACTGAGTAGATCAGCACAGACTGATGGTAATTAGCGCTGCTGCCGCGTGGTTTATTGTGAACTACATACCGGCTTAGCTGGCAGAAATGTCCAGCTGTATTGGTAGCAGAAGGTGTATTTGTGAACGGAGATACTGTAAATCAGTGTGCTGCTGTACACAGCAGTGCGGTTTGCGCTGGCAATATACTATGTCGAAAACAATATGTTAGCAAACCACTTTTCAGGCCTGTGATGACGAAACCAAGTATGAAACATATGACATATCACTAAGATTGCTACCACATGACCGCACAAACCACAAGTACTACGCGTTTGGGCTGAATTGTTAGAGCAACCAACTGCTTGGAGCCAATGACAAGGTGAGCTAAGGACAGCATTGTATGGGGATCTAAGCCTGCGCACTACAGCGAGAGTACGAGAAGCACTGGACGACGGAGCTGATAATTAAAGGGTAACCTGTGCATATGACTCTCCACTGTTGTACATGTAGAGAGAGGCAGTGTGTGGATTTTCGACACACAACAACTGAGACGAACTCACTCGAGTGACTGATGCTGGTACTGGCACTGTAAAGCTGGACCAGAGCAGCTTGCCTGTATGCTCAGGGTACTGGAATATCAAACTGGCCGAGCCGCAACACAGCTATAGGGGACGTGTATGGGGCGCGGATTGGTGCTGCATGGCACTGGGCAGTCATTTACTTCGCGGCAAGAAGCACTGTGCAAGACGCCAATCTGAACCCACCGATAAGACATGACTAGAGAAACCAAACACTATAGCATTTGAGGGCGCAGGGCGCTGAAAACATTCAGACCGTGTAATCACACCTACAACGTTCTGACTGAGCCAACAATACGTACATGCAAAATGATGACAACGATAGACACTTAGGTTAGAGCAGAGATGTTGCACCTCGCTGGGTAAAGGGTGTTACTGCGTAATCCAAAGCAAACCCTTACCGATATGATAATTCAAGTGACGACATCGCCATGTCATTCACTGCTTGCTGTCCCAGTTGATACATATCATATCGCATACAACATGTACGCAACGGACGCAGTGATACATTTATATGTAGTCCACTGAAGTTAACTATTTTCTGTTTCTAGAAACATGCACCGCAGCTGCATTGTCGCCGTGGACGACCTCTCGTATTAATGTCGGCACTTTGAGCGCTACTGAAACTGACGAATTTCAAACATCCTCTCGGAGATCGGTACCCAGTGAATCTCGACATTGACGCAGATGATATCTGGAAGACACGTGTGTTTTTCCTGAAAGTGTGCAGCAAGAGGTTAAAGAAACGTAGACGTATGAGATGAGTGCCCCCAATTTCACCCTACTCACAACTGATCTCAAACAGCGCGAGGTAGGCAATTCTCCAGGACTACTACGACCGTGGTCTCAACGCCTTAATCACTGTTGGGGATTGGTTAGGAACATCTACCCGATGCTTATTTCACAGGGAGGGCTTTTTAGCTTCGACCAACGCGAAAAATTGTTGGATCAACGAGTTAGTGCAGACAGACTCTCCGGGAAACGCGGGAGTAGGCGTCTGTGGATGCTATGGAAGGTGCAGACAACATGCTCGTCGAGCCGGAATTTCTGCACTCTCTCAACGTCTCAGGAATCCCACCTCGCCAAATTGTGCTCAAGATCGGCAGTTCTATCATTACGGTACGCAACCTGAACATCAACGCGGGAATGTTAAATAGGACGCTATTGCACGTGATGTCTCTCCGCGAGAGGTGCATCAAGATTTATTTTTATCAGCGATGATGACAAGGACTTTCCGTTTTAGCTTCGGCGTAAGCTGTTTCTGTTCACGATGGACAAACCACTGGGCTCAAGGACGGTCGCTGGATAACGTGGGGGTTGTCGACAAGGGCCAGTGCTTGCGTTTGGGCAGCTGTATGTGGCAGGATCGCGATTGATGTCGACCATTCGGCTATTGAAGATGACACTGCGCACACCAATAACATCGTGTACAGAGGGATCTTTGCGCGAAACCAAGGACCTTTAACTGCGTAAATACACTTTTAGGTTTAGCATTATTCCATGGCTTAGTGGTCTGATCAGCTCCATCCAGCTGCCGAGCGCAGCGAAGGCAGCACTAAAAAGTAGTGCAGCGAGATGCAAATCGAGCGGAACGGGTTGGGACAGACCATGACCCAGCGACCGCGTGAGCGGGCGCCTCCGCCGCTAGTAAAGCACAGCTCATGCGCTACTGCGCTTTGAACCTCAGGAAGGTCGTTTTAGACAAAATTGAACCCCGACTTTCCAGCACCATCATGGTTAAAACAGTGCAACGCGAGCATGCAGGGCGACGATGCCTACACTAAATTCGAGGCCGGCTTTCGTTAGCCGATTTGCATTATTTAACATTGACCTGTTTTTTTACCGGCGTTGAAGTAATGCAATTAACCACCATTGTACAGTATGTATCTTGCGCATCTCGGCCGCCGACTTTGAGTAAGAAGGTACCGAAAAACGCAATTTTTATGGTAGAATATGGTTAAATCTCCGATCGTACTTAAGGTTGACACATACAAACATCCAGAGAGACATCGGTCAGAGATATCACATAACCCTGCAAATCTAATATCCATACAATCATCATTTATAGTCGCCTCGTTTGATTGTTCGGAGCCTTGGGGACGGATGTCATGGACGCTCTAGCGATGAAATGAAATTGCGATTATGACGGCTAACTACGCCAGGCCCTGCGCACTGCTGCAGTGCCGCATACGGGTTCTCACCTGGGTGGGTGGAGTCACGTCGGTAGCAGCCCAGTTTGGAGATGAGTGTGTATAGCTCCAACGAAACGTTGTCCAGGTGCTGTTGGAGTCCCAACAATCCCACCGCTCTTTCGTGCCCCTCCTAACGCGTTACGCGTCGAACCCACACAAGGGAACACAGGCGACGATTAGCAGCAGCAACTCGTCCATTTTTAATCCTGTAGCCCCCAGTGCTTGTGTCCAGAGGGATAATATCTGGTTGAAACTACCATTATATTTTTCTTACCGCGAACACAAAAACTGGAATTACGATCTTGGTTCTGCTAGCATTATTGTTTTCGTTTTGTAGTGAGGTATATTGGTGTAACTTAACTTATGCTAACGACTCCCAACATCCGTTACAACCCATGCCTCTAAATCACGAGTTGCCTTGAGCAACGAGGTCCTACTCGTCGCCTACGTCAAGCACGAGTACAACGGGCACCCAGCACTCCACCAGCGTTGATCATCCCCGGAGCCCAAAGGTACAGGACTCCTCCATGTGAAGTTGTCAGCACCCGACACAGCAAGAGAGAACACCGAAGCGTCTCCCATTACGTATCCTTGCTTGTACGTCGCTCAGTCACGTTGACACGGTTCGCTTGATCCGAGGGCGTCACTCCACGAGCGTAGATTTTGGGCTTCACGCGGGGAATCACTTCCCGCACCATGTGGCGACGTAGAAACCGCCGCCGGTGTGCCTAGTGGCACAGACTGGAGCTTGAGCCGCAGGCGTCACGTGCGACCTGTAGTTTAGGCGCGGGCACTGCCACACGCTCACGGCGCTGCCCTCCCAGCCCCGCATTAGGGGGACTTCCCAGTCCAGGAGGGTGCCAGCCACCCGTTGGTGGCCTGGCTATGCGCTTGGTCTTGGCCACTTGAGTGGTCTAGAAGATTTTGGGAAGTGCTAGCATAATCACAACTCAGATTTGGCCTCAATCGAAAAGCTGATTCCGCGGGATAATCGCTTATCGCGAACACGGCCCAAGTATTCCGGAAAATGTATGATGAAAAAGAATAACGGAATACCGTAAACTTTATGTGCTCCCGGACAGCCATATTTCACGCAAATTTATTCAAAATAAGTGTTTTTCGTTTTCACTTTATGTTTTTGTATGCACATTTTGCGTCGTACCATTTTCTCGCTCGCTGATTGGCCAATTCAAAGTGTCCGTGGCAAGCCAACATCCGGAAGCACATAAAGTTTACGGTATATGTTTATTCATACCTTCAGGACGCTAATTCTCGAAACAAAATAAAAAACATGTCTGGTTGAGGCACAACGCCGACTAGAGGAAGTCATGTAGCTGCAGCGCCACTGGAACTGAGGGCAACTTGAACATAATTCAAACAACTATATCTGTCGACGTAGCGTCGTTAAATCCTGTAAGAAATTACAGGCAACGACGGCCCAGCAACAACGGCTCAGTATCGACGGTCCAACAGGACTACCCAGCAGCGAGAGGATCAGCAACTATGGGTTCGGCAGCGAAGAGACCAGCAACGACGACTCTAATGACTGGAGCGTAGCGTAATTCGTTCGATGGAACGAATCTCTCAAAAAGGGGGAAGACAGTCGTACCCGTCAAAGTCGGTCGCCACTAAAATCATCGCAATTTACAAGGCATATGTTTTACAAGTATACCGATACAATTTTACCATGTTTTCTCGCTCAAACTTGCCTTTAGAGCAGTGGCCACTTGAAATGAGGCAAAATGGTTAAGACAGCATTATCTCGATTGCGGATTCTCCGTCGATAGTCGACAAGGAGCCACCATTTTTCGTATGTGACCTTGTAAGACACATATTTATCTATATCTACTGTCAAAAATTACGGCCTGACTGGGTAAGTACTGGATTTATTTAATTTTGATTGCCCCCCAAAAATGTCACCTTCATACAGGCAACGCTTGTTAAATTCTCCGGGATTTACTGTGAAAGTTTACTCTTAACTGACTTTCACCGCTATATTACTATATTTGTTTTGGAGTTAGCCATAACCCTCCAGTCGGACACAATAACACGGTATGAGCCCATCAGCACGCTAACGAGTAGGGAAGACACGTGAAAAGAGCCATGTAAAATATGCGACAGCTTGGCCGAGTGGTTAAGGCGATGGACTTGAAATCCATTGGGGTAACCCGCGTGAGTTCAAACCTCACAGCTGTCGACTACATCATTTTGGACATTTGATCGGAAGGTGTAATTCAAGTTGAAGGACAGTTCGTGACAGAATATACAAACTTTTGTCACAGTAGTATCGGGGCTGCCATTACTGTTAGGTCGAACTTGTAAAAAAACTAGCACCATTTTGACGATCAGCGAGTCACACAGGATTGCTATTGAATAATGCCAAAATCTGGTTTTGGGCATCAAAGACATAGAAAATCACATGAACCTACCTCTACAACGTATCTGGACTAAAACTCACAGCGACCTACTCACCTTAAAGTGTGTCTATTGCCAGCAACTAATGAATCGATGCAACATGAAGATCTCCAGCTATAAGCTCTACGACCAGATTGACACAATCATTTCCGATGCCATCTATTCTGGTGGGGACTTATTGGCCGGATCACTCGCTAACCAACAAGCATAGAGCTGTTTACCAGAAAAGGGTACGACTACTTCATAAAACTATCGCAGGTGTCAAGCTAAGGGTGCAGCTACATTCAACATCAACACTTCGCTATCTCATCCAAAACGCAAGGACTGCTAGACCAAGACTTCATCAAAAGCTTGGTTTTGGATAGATATCGCCGCAAGAAGCACTAAACACCTACTGTATTTGCTCAGTCGCTGAGAATCGCGTGCTTTGCTGTACTGCAGTGCAAATATTTTTCTTCTCGAACCTGTTAGACTGGGAACCACTTGACCCAACCTTTAAGCTTACACGCTTGAAGGTTGGACTTACCGACCAGAGTAATGACACGTCAGCAACACAGTCGACGGCCAGTGAAGCCACGTTGGCGTCCACAACCTAATATTATTTTGCATTGAACTCCTACAATGTAATTTCACTTAAAATGTCAGTCGGATTTTTATCAAGAGCGTTCCGTGCTGGATTTGACCACACTGTGATATCGCGAAGTGGTTGCAACGCAAAGATCTTGCCGATACGTTACCCGAGGTACAAGCATATAAGGCCCCTCAAACAAATTGTTACTTTTTTACATTATGTAAAAAAACGAAGGCTACCACAAGGTTAGCGCCATGTAACGCTTCTTTTAAGCTGGTACCCAGCCTATGTTGTCTAATACTTTTTGAGCTAATGGGGTCTGAAAAAGTATTAATCCTATTTGCCACGCGATGTAGCCAATTTTACCTTGGTCTGACGACGTCATTCCATTCGCGCCCGGATTGGTGTAGACCATAGAGTGCTCGTTTTACCTTCCAGACCTTGCCTTTCGGGCACGGAAAGCCTGGTATATTTTAATGTAGTGCACAATCTTGAGTAGCGCGTTGAGATATGCTGTGTTCACGTCACACCGATATGGAACCAGCTTCAAGATACTGCATAATGCCAAGAAAAGTCTCAAGGAAGCCATTCTCGCTACTGGAGAAAAAGTTTCAAAATAGTCAACCCCACGCTCTTGCATGTTGTCGAGTGCCACTAGCCTGGAACGAAAGCGCATCACAAACCCCAGTAAATCGGTTTTTAGCTGATTTTCCACATGGTTTGTAAGGCCTTCTTGCCTTCAGGGATCTCGTCTTCGGACACGAGCTCAAGTACATCTTTTTCCTCCATGGCGGCCATCTCTTTCCATTTCTTTCTACCATTCCGTGCTCTGTGGCGAAGCCATCGCATCTTTGACTGATCGCGGAAGACGTACCGTAATCTCGGTGTTAATTGTCACCCCCTGCTCAACCAATCACAGAGGGCTATTCTGCCAGACGGTCAAACTGTGTTAACTGTCACCCCGCAAAAAACCTCAGCCATCCAGCAGCAGTTCAGAAACCGCCACCTCCAGCAGCCCAATCTACCGATACCATGCAGCGTGATGAGGGTCTCCGTCAAGGGCAAGAGCAGGAAGCCCCGCAAGTACAAGAACACAGCTGAAACTTTCGAGCTGAAAGCCGCCGTCCTAGCTGCCTACGACACGCAATCCATGCCTGCGGTCGTCTCGGCGTTTTGGCCCGGAATCGCTCGTAGCCCTGCCTACACAACCAAGAAACGGATCGTGCTACGGTGGAGGCAGCACCGCACACGCATTGACAGCATGGCTGCCAGCGCCAAAACCGCAAAGCTAAAGAGGTACCGCGAGCTGGGCTCCGCTAAGACCCTCACTGACGACGCCAAGCTTGATCTTTTCGAGTGGCAACGAGTTGGCGGAGATACTCGCGTCGATAGCCTGCGTCGACCAAGTCGTAGGCGAGGTGACCTGGGATGACGACGTCGCAGGTCGCTATATAATGTGATGTGTACACACCATATTTTCTGCACGTGAGGTTTTTTCTCAAATAGGGGTAGGCTGCACGGACGGGGTGACAATTAACACCGAGATTACGGTACTTCAGATTCGTGTCATTTACGCTCGTGCCCTGATTCAATTGCCTGCACTGCAGTATATGATGAAGCTACATTATCGAAACCGATCTCACCAGATCCTTCAGCTGTTGGGCCGAGCGCCGCGGTAAAGCCGCGTACAAGTCGAAATAACCGTCATCATGAGGTACGTAGTCTCTCACACCGGATCGCTGGCCGCGCCCGATGCGTTCGTGTTGAGACCGGTCATTGGCATCTTGGTCAATCCGTGCCGAAGCACGGGTTGAGGAGCCACTCACCGCATTTCTAGACATATTGCTGCTGACATAAGCCAGTCTAATTTTTTCCTAGATTGTCAGGCAGTTTTCTCTATTCCAACCACTAGCGAGGAACACGATAGACGAAGGTAACACAATTTTCCAAATTTTGTATAAGTGCAAATCCATATGAGGACTGTACCTCGGGTCAAACATTTATATAAGTAGCATTTTGTTTGAGGGGGCCTCATGTAGCATTGATGGACATTATTCGCAATACAGATACTAGGTTTTCTTTTTACAACAACAAGAGCACCTAGAGTTCTAGTAGTACCTTATATTGTCGATTGCACATCGCAAACCAAATGAAATTGTTGAAGTTTTACCGATAGTGTCCATGGAACTCAGGTGCCAGCTCGATATTCAAAAATCCTAAGAAAAGTGTACAAAGGCAGATGCTGCGTAGTCATCGCGAAATCGAACCAAAGAAAAGCTAGATATTAGATTATTGACAATTCAGAGTTCACTACCTCCCGACCATATCCAAAGTATTACACGAACTGCGTACTCCCCGGGACCACTACCCCGGGTCACAAATGCGCTCAGAATACAATAGAAGCAAGGTTGTAGTGCAACGAGCTGCAGGGCAAAGCAGAGTATAATCAGCTGTCGAGTGTAGTATTACAGGTCTGTTAGCGATCGGAACATGCACCAACCTAACATAAATCTCCGTCTGCGTAGCAGGCGGAGCTCGGCTAGTGACCCTAACGATTATAGTTGCGTCAGTAACTCAACGAGAACGGTTTGGTCAGTGACCACGCTGAGGACAATTTAGTAAGAGCTTTATACTGCCAAGGTGAGCTTATCTACGGCAGAGGGAGGCTGTCGCCAACGTACACAAGTTCATGACGCATGCTCGACAAGTATGGCATCGCGGCTCAAGCTCCCCTTTACCTTGATTCGGAACCACGTTTACGCAGAACATTCCGTTCTTGATGCGTCTTTACTAAGCGATCATCAAGTCTTCCAAGGGTTATCTAGCGGAGCGCTCCGCGTGGCTGACTCGCAGCACAAACAAATGTGGATACCTATATTTCAGACGTGCAGGTCGGTGTACTGGCCGATATGATAGCTGGTGTGCTGCCACGTAAAATGCGATTGCAGTTCGTCTTGGATGAATGCTTGCAAACTGCATGCCTCTATCAATTACGGGATGTGTTGAGGTTGTAACGATTGTTATCTTTAGCTATCGCGTCATCTCATGACCCAATTTGCCTGTTGAGGCTAGTGACATAGCTATCCTCACTGGTCACCTCCTATCTTTCATCAACTACCCTTTTCTGCCAATCAAACCCCTTTCGGTCAAAAGTCATTTTTCATAGATCTTGGCACCTTACCGTCTTCAAACGTTTGGCCACTTTGAGTGCCAGTTTTGCTTTTTGACATACAAAAAATAAAGCAGACAGTGAGAAAATCATACAGGTTAACTAAATCCTGCAACAGGGGTATCCTCCACCACCAAATAAAAAAAAAACACAGACATCTATTTTAGTGTCTTACAAACAACACATTTTGCCGTCGGCAGTTCCTCTTCCCGACCGACCGACTACCGAACTGTCAAAAAGTGGGACTGGAGCGCTGGAGCGTGGGGTAACAAAGGAAGAAGACTGGAGCCGAGGGTGCGTGGCGATGACGCGTGTGTGTGTCGGCGCGGGTAGTGCAGTATACGCGTGATGGAGGCACGACGAGTATGGCACGTGCATGCCAAGCGCGTGTGCGTTTGTCGTTGGTGGTGGGTATGCGTTTGTGGTTTATAGTGGTGGTGTGAAGTGAGCGCGTCGATTGGTGCGGGGTCACGATTTGTGTCTGGGCGCTTAGCTCAAATGGTAGAGCGCCCGCTTCGCATGCGGGAGGTACCCCTAGTCTCCACTATTGACATTTTCGGCATTTTGACACTTTGTCACTTTTCACCTTACACGCCCATTTGGACACTTTACTGCCTTGCCGCGTTTCGCCTTGCCTTGCCACCTACCACCTTCTTGCTTCTGCCCATCGTCTGTGCTGCTTCTCAAACGTCATCTTTCCTGTCTGAGATGAGCTGCTCGCACCCTTCTATGCGTGGTAGCATGGTCACATGGTAGCTTGCCCGCTTGGTAGGTTGGTAGTACTGTACGTCACAGGACAGCCCTGTTCTGTTTTCGACTTTGCAGCATTAATCCGCTTTCCCATGCGCAGGAGGGGACTCGTGTGCCTGTGCCGATCAGGCTACTCCGCTCTTCTTTGACGACGCGTGGTCGGCAGCATCAACATCAACATGGTACTGGTCTCGATGGTGCCTTGACGTCGATGGTATCTTGGCGTGCGTGTACCGTAACTGCACTCCGGCTTGTCTCACTCAGTGGCATTGTCGACGGCGTCAGACATGCCAACTAGCGAGCCAGACCAACAATACACGCACAGTCTGGCCGGGCGGAGGTTCGGCTCTGGCCGGGCGGAGTTTCGGCTCTGGCCGGGCGGAGGTTTGGCTCTGGCCCCAGTGCGATACGGTGAGAGCTCACCAGCTGCTGTGGCCGGCCCTGTCGCTCTCTGTCCGACTACCAGACTGTCAAGCAGTGGGACTGGAGCGCTGGGCGTGGGGTAACAAAGGAAGAAGACTGGGAGCCGAGGGTGCGTGGCGATGACGCGTGTGTGTTGTCGGCGCGGGTAGTGCAGTATACGCGTGATGGAGGCACGACGAGTATGGCACGTGCATGCCAAGCGCGTGTGCGTTTGTCGTTGGTGGTGGGTATGCGTTTGTGGTTTATAGTGGTGGTGTGAAGTGAGCGCGTCGATTGGTGCGGGGTCACGATTTGTGTCTGGGCGCTTAGCTCAAATGGTAGAGCGCCCGCTTCGCATGCGGGAGGTACCCCTAGTCTCCACTATTGACATTTTCGGCATTTTGACACTTTTGTCACTTTTCACCTTACACGCCCATTTGGACACTTTACTGCCTTGCCGCGTTTCGCCTTGCCTTGCCACCTACCACCTTCTTGCTTCTGCCCATCGTCTGTGCTGCTTCTCAAACGTCATCTTTCCTGTCTGAGATGGGCTGCTCGCACCCTTCTATGCGTGGTAGCATGGTCACATGGTAGCTTGCCCGCTTGGTAGGTTGGTAGTACTGTACGTCACAGGACAGCCCTGTTCTGTTTTCGACTTTGCAGCATTAATCCGCTTTCCCATGCGCAGGAGGGGACTCGTGTGCCTGTGCCGATCAGGCTACTCCGCTCTTCTTTGACGACGCGTGGTCGGCAGCATCAACATCAACATGGTACTGGTCTCGATGGTGCCTTGACGTCGATGGTATCTTGGCGTGCGTGTACCGTAACTGCACTCCGGCTTGTCTCACTCAGTGGCATTGTCGACGGCGTCAGACATGCCAACTAGCGAGCCAGACCAACAATACACGCACAGTCTGGCCGGGCGGAGGTTCGGCTCTGGCCGGGCGGAGTTTCGGCTCTGGCCGGGCGGAGGTTTGGCTCTGGCCCCAGTGCGATACGGTGAGAGCTCACCAGCTGCTGTGGCCGGCCCTGTCGCTCTCTGTCCGACTACCAGACTGTCAAGCAGTGGGACTGGAGCGCTGGGCGTGGGGTAACAAAGGAAGAAGACTGGGAGCCGAGGGTGCGTGGCGATGACGCGTGTGTGTTGTCGGCGCGGGTAGTGCAGTATACGCGTGATGGAGGCGACGAGTATGGCACGTGCATGCCAAGCGCGTGTGCGTTTGTCGTTGGTGGTGGGTATGCGTTTGTGGTTTATAGTGGTGGTGTGAAGTGAGCGCGTCGATTGGTGCGGGGTCACGATTTGTGTCTGGGCGCTTAGCTCAAATGGTAGAGCGCCCGCTTCGCATGCGGGAGATACCCCTAGTGCTCTATTGACATTTTCGGCATTTGACACTTTGTCACTTTTCACCTTACACGCCCATTTGGACACTTTACTGCCTTG
>JAAVTI010001204.1:0-35679 GCA_011947335.1 Phytophthora constricta | reverse complement strand
ATGCGTTTGTGGTTTATAGTGGTGGTGTGAAGTGAGCGCGTCGATTGGTGCGGGGTCACGATTTGTGTCTGGGCGCTTAGCTCAAATGGTAGAGCGCCCGCTTCGCGACTGGGAGCCGAGGGTGCGTGGCGATGACGCGTGTGTGTTGTCGGCGCGGGTAGTGCAGTATACGCGTGATGGAGGCACGACGAGTATGGCACGTGCATGCCAAGCGCGTGTGCGTTTGTCGTTGGTGGTGGGTATGCGTTTGTGGTTTATAGTGGTGGTGTGAAGTGAGCGCGTCGATTGGTGCGGGGTCACGATTTGTGTCTGGGCGCTTAGCTCAAATGGTAGAGCGCCCGCTTCGCATGCGGGAGGTACCCCTAGTCTCCACTATTGACATTTTCGGCATTTTGACACTTTTGTCACTTTTCACCTTACACGCCCATTTGGACACTTTACTGCCTTGCCGCGTTTCGCCTTGCCTTGCCACCTACCACCTTCTTGCTTCTGCCCATCGTCTGTGCTGCTTCTCAAACGTCATCTTTCCTGTCTGAGATGAGCTGCTCGCACCCTTCTATGCGTGGTAGCATGGTCACATGGTAGCTTGCCCGCTTGGTAGGTTGGTAGTACTGTACGTCACAGGACAGCCCTGTTCTGTTTTCGACTTTGCAGCATTAATCCGCTTTCCCATGCGCAGGAGGGGACTCGTGTGCCTGTGCCGATCAGGCTACTCCGCTCTTCTTTGACGACGCGTGGTCGGCAGCATCAACATCAACATGGTACTGGTCTCGATGGTGCCTTGACGTCGATGGTATCTTGGCGTGCGTGTACCGTAACTGCACTCCGGCTTGTCTCACTCAGTGGCATTGTCGACGGCGTCAGACATGCCAACCAGCGAGCCAGACCAACAATACACGCACAGTCTGGCCGGGCGGAGGTTCGGCTCTGGCCGGGCGGAGTTTCGGCTCTGGCCGGGCGGAGGTTTGGCTCTGGCCCCAGTGCGATACGGTGAGAGCTCACCAGCTGCTGTGGCCGGCCCTGTCGCTCTCTGTCCGACTACCAGACTGTCAAGCAGTGGGACTGGAGCGCTGGGCGTGGGGTAACAAAGGAAGAAGACTGGGAGCCGAGGGTGCGTGGCGATGACGCGTGTGTGTTGTCGGCGCGGGTAGTGCAGTATACGCGTGATGGAGGCACGACGAGTATGGCACGTGCATGCCAAGCGCGTGTGCGTTTGTCGTTGGTGGTGGGTATGCGTTTGTGGTTTATAGTGGTGGTGTGAAGTGAGCGCGTCGATTGGTGCGGGGTCACGATTTGTGTCTGGGCGCTTAGCTCAAATGGTAGAGCGCCCGCTTCGCATGCGGGAGGTACCCCTAGTCTCCACTATTGACATTTTCGGCATTTTGACACTTTTGTCACTTTTCACCTTACACGCCCATTTGGACACTTTACTGCCTTGCCGCGTTTCGCCTTGCCTTGCCACCTACCACCTTCTTGCTTCTGCCCATCGTCTGTGCTGCTTCTCAAACGTCATCTTTCCTGTCTGAGATGAGCTGCTCGCACCCTTCTATGCGTGATAGCATGGTCACATGGTAGCTTGCCCGCTTGGTAGGTTGGTAGTACTGTACGTCACAGGACAGCCCTGTTCTGTTTTCGACTTTGCAGCATTAATCCGCTTTCCCATGCGCAGGAGGGGACTCGTGTGCCTGTGCCGATCAGGCTACTCCGCTCTTCTTTGACGACGCGTGGTCGGCAGCATCAACATCAACATGGTACTGGTCTCGATGGTGCCTTGACGTCGATGGCATCTTGGCGTGCGTGTACCGTAACTGCACTCCGGCTTGTCTCACTCAGTGGCATTGTCGACGGCGTCAGACATGCCAACTAGCGAGCCAGACCAACAATACACGCACAGTCTGGCCGGGCGGAGGTTCGGCTCTGGCCAGGCGGAGGTTTGTCTCTGGCCCCAGTGCGATACAGTGAGAGCTCACAGCTGCTGTGGCCGGCCCTGTCACTCTCTGTCCGACTACCGGACTGTCAAGCAGTGGGACTGGAGCGCTGGAGCGTGGGGTAACAAAGGAAGAAGACTGGGAGCCGAGGGTGCGTGGCGATGACGCGTGTGTGTTGTCGGCGCGGGTAGTGCAGTATACGCGTGATGGAGGCACGACGAGTATGGCACGTGCATGCCAAGCGCGTGTGCGTTTGTCGTTGGTGGTGGGTATGCGTTTGTGGTTTATAGTGGTGGTGTGAAGTGAGCGCGTCGATTGGTGCGGGGTCACGATTTGTGTCTGGGCGCTTAGCTCAAATGGTAGAGCGCCCGCTTCGCATGCGGGAGGTACCCCTAGTCTCCACTATTGACATTTTCGGCATTTTGACACTTTTGTCACTTTTCACCTTACACGCCCATTTGGACACTTTACTGCCTTGCCGCGTTTCGCCTTGCCTTGCCACCTACCACCTTCTTGCTTCTGCCCATCGTCTGTGCTGCTTCTCAAACGTCATCTTTCCTGTCTGAGATGAGCTGCTCGCACCCTTCTATGCGTGGTAGCATGGTCACATGGTAGCTTGCCCGCTTGGTAGGTTGGTAGTACTGTACGTCACAGGACAGCCCTGTTCTGTTTTCGACTTTGCAGCATTAATCCGCTTTCCCATGCGCAGGAGGGGACTCGTGTGCCTGTGCCGATCAGGCTACTCCGCTCTTCTTTGACGACGCGTGGTCGGCAGCATCAACATCAACATGGTACTGGTCTCGATGGTGCCTTGACGTCGATGGTATCTTGCAGGCGAACACGGGGCAGTGCCGTCGCTCGCAATGGCCGCGCCGCGTGGTCCCACGTCGAGAATATGTTGCACGAGCACCAGCGCATGTCGCCGCCCAGCGCCAGGAAGTCTCGATGAGCACGGCCGTCTGGATCGTCATGTGCAGCTAGCCGGCCACGCGGGCGCCCTGCAGCGGCTGGGACGGGCAATGCACGAGATGCTCTCGCAGCGCAGCTCGATGTCATGCAAGAAGAGCGAGGCCCCGGCTCCCTCTGTAGAGATGAAAATAAACGGGCAGACGACCTCGTCAGACTTGAGCTTGTCCGGCAGCTGCAGCCTGCAGTGCGATCACCTTGCAGTGCTTCTCCTGCCAGCGCAGCACTTCGTGCGCAGCGGTAAATACAAGGGACGACTCCGCTGCTTTAACTCCCCAATCTACCAATCACAGCCAGGTCTACATTCAACATTCGTGGCACATTCATTCCTTAGATGAATGTGACCCGCATATTAACCCAGGTTACTCTTTCGCTGATCAAGTTACGCATTACAGAAACCACCCCCACTTCTAAAACCAGCCACTCCTAAGACACCCTTGTATTCGTTCCAAGTGCAAATATTCGTTTTCATAGCGGATAGTGAATGTCGTCGGTATATTGCGTGCCATTAGATAGTTTTTGCAGCCTTTACTGTTCCCATTCCCAGACAGCTTCAGAGGCTATGAGATTTCGAAACTACGTTTCGCAACTCTCCCATTCCCACAACATGATCTATTAAACAGCATAGCATGATCTTGTATAGACTGTCGAGTTATTTCCTTCTCACACACTCAAGTTCATCCCGCCGTCAAGATGACAGCGGACGTGGTTCTCCTGTTGTGCACACTCCTCGACGATGCCGAAATGAAGTGACACCATGACGCTCGCTGCTGCTACACTGGTCAAGCAGCACTTGGCGCATAAAGGCTGGATCGTCTCCCGAGCTGTAATTCTAATACCTCTGCGGAAGTGACGAGGTGGACAGTCCACTGGACTGGTTGGTGGTGGTATAGTGGTTGGTTGGAAAGCAGCAGCTCTGGGAATGGGAAGTCTCCCACAGATTCTCGATATCTGTGGGTAGACAAGCTAGCTCCCCGCAGAATTGCATTTTTGCTCAATTTGCAATGGGAATGGCAGGGAGCTGCTGCGAAAACTCTCTATTTTAATACTTTTAAATTGTATTTGCCGTCTAGTTTGTTTTTAGTTTTTCGGTGAGGTACATTGATGTCATTTAGTTGTCCTAACGACTTCCTATGTCCGTCCTAGTGATCGTCCCTATGTCGTCCACTAGCCTCTCTCCTACCTGAGCTCTGCACCACTGGGCTCTGCTCCTTCTTCGTCCGGCCCTTTTATGGGAGATGACGGCCTGCGGCCGTCATCAACCCTCACGGCCCTCACCACCCCGTCCATATCATTGCTGAGAACACTTGTGCGCCAACAACTGACGTCCCCTTCAGTATGCTGCCATACTTCCTCCCATCTCAGGTCACTCCTTTGGTCTCCATTAATGTGTACCTGTACGCTCGTTCTCGTGTCCATTGAGATATTCGCTAACTTATCCGCCATTTTGTTTTGGCCCCTTAAGTGGTGCCTCCACTGTATGATCTGCAGCCGATCCGCCAACCTCCTGATTTGCCAATAGATGTTCCGTAAGTGCTGCGCCTTCGGGGCTTTCGCCGCGCTTGCTGTGAGATAATCATCTGACTATCGCCTATCACATATAGTGGGAGTACCTCTTGCTCACACAAGCCCTCAACCCCGTCAAAAGTCCCATGTTCTCTGCGACGTTGTTTGTAGTCTTCTTGCTGCCGAACGCCATATGACCAACCCAGCAAGGACCATACACCGCCTCTTGTTGGTCAACCCGTATTATGACCGCTCCACTTCCGCCAGGGCCTGGGTTCCCCCTTGACCCACCGTCAAAAAAAGGAGGAATGTGTGCTTCGGTTCGGCAACCGCTCTCGGCGCCGCCATTATTTTACTGGAGATGAGTTGTCTGTACAGGAGCTGTGATGCCCCCTCAGGTCGTCCTTCCCCAGATCGTCCTTCTCTCCGCGTTCTATCTTGCGCTGCGAGTGTATAATACGCTTGCCGCAGCCTCATCGTCAATTTCTCCACGTGCGCTGCCGGCGACACCGTCTTTTGTTCATCAAAGTAATATGTCCGCCACCTCCACACCCCATGCAGGTAAGTGGCAACCCCACCCTCCAGTATTTTTCAGTTGCCGTGGCTATCTCCTCCGCAGCCCCGGTTATCTCCTGTGGCGATAAGCTGTGCCAGTCGCAAGTAAGTTCCCATATTCCCTCTGGGATGCCGTGTAACTTCATACTGAATATGTCAAGTTCTGCACCACTCCCCTCCATGCCGAGGTTCCTCCATGGACGTAAAAACACCTCCCTTAATTGGTGTGCCGCGGTGCAGCGCCAAAAAAACGTGGTGCATATCCACGTCCAATTGATGTACACACATGTCGTGTGGGCATCCCATCTTTCCATTTACAAAATCGTACAGGGAGAAAGCATGCGCCTTCAGTCGGTAGACCAATTGTTCTCCCCACGAGTTGAGCCCCTCGAGGCGTCTCAGTTGAGCCCACTCTAGCTCTTTCAGTCCCTGGGCCGCCTGTGAACTCTGTGTCCGCCATTTTTCCTGTCTGGCCCGCAAGTTTTCGGCCCCCTCTTGCGTGCTGCTGCAGCATTCGAGCCTTATATTATCGCCGATGTCTTGTCCACCTCCTCCTCCTGCCCAAAGGCACACCAGCCGCTGCTAAGTGGATGGGGTGAACATACGTGAGCTCGCTCACCGGTGCCTATATGCTGCCTATCGCCTGTGTGATTGCAGTGTGACTATCTACCACCCGTATCTCGAAAGCTCCGCCTTGTGAAGCGTGAGCATGCAGCATCGTTTCAACCTGCCCATGTATCGTAAATGTCAGGGGTGGTCGTTTGGCACCGCCTGCAGTCTGACTTCGTCTGCAAACTCCCTTTCCGCAAGAATCTGCGGGTAGTTCCGCGCCAACGTCGTCGCTAGTATCTCTGCTCGCCGTTTGCGCTGGTTGTCCGATATACTCTCCGCAAAAGGAACTCCGCTGAGCCTTTGTCCGTTAATTTCCAAGTCACGACATCTCGAATAAGGACATTATGTCGCTCTTTGGCTCCGCACACCTTTTCGAGCGTCATCAATGTGCCTGTTGCATCCATCACCATAAGTGTGTCCATACTTGCGTAAGGAAGCCATTCTATCCTGCATGTTTCTGTTGGACCGTCACAGCTTGTAGCCTCCGTGGTGGACACCATGAGTCTTCCGTCTGCCCAGCATGTGGTTAGCTGTTGTGGTACAGTCGTCGAGGACTCACCTGTCCCTTTAGTTATGTCCCTCCCCGCTGGCTGTGGCGCGCTGACCCCCCAGAACATGTCTGCCCGTCTCCCACAGGGAGCACTTCTGTTGAATGAGGTGGGTGTCCACCGAGGTGAACTCCGGAGTGATATACACTTTGGGAGCCCTCCCTTACTTGGCTTTATGGAACAGTACATCACCGACGATGTGAACGAGCTTCGTTCCCAACTCGGCCCACTTGCTTACCGTCATCGCCGCCATTGTAAGTAATTCTGGTTGGAGGTTGGGTATGGCCAACCCGCCTTCCTTGCGTGGCAATGTGGCTACTTCCTTAGCTACCCATGCTTTCGAGTGTCCATCCGCAGTCGAAAACCTGCCGCGCCACACATAGTTATGTATACGTTTGCCATTTCCTTTACATCCGCTGTGCCTGGCCAGTCGTGCCGAGCCACGTACATCAACTTTGGTATCACAATTGCTCGTGCAATGCTGCTTCGCTGCTCTATTGTGAGCGTCTTTCGACACGCCAGTGTGAGGCGTGTGACCAGTTGTTTGGCTTCCATGACGTAGCAGCCTTCACCTTGGTTCCGACCCGTATGCCCAGGTATCTGCATGTGTCATCTATTGGCAGATATTGCAGCGGCTTTGGCAATATCTGCGGTGATCTCATACCCGCCGGATGTAGGCCTACTACTGTCGTCTTCGCGGTGTTGACGACGAGTCCTGCTGCCTTCCCGAAAGTATCCAAGTTCTGCAAGAGATGCGGGATATCGCGTGGATCCCGTAAATATGCTGTCGTGTCGTCAGCAAACCCCGCTACTCGTAGCTCTAATGCGCCAGCATCTTACTGCAGTATAACCCCTCTCGCTCTATCAAACCCGTCTAGCTTCCTATACAGCGGGTCCAATGCAAGTATAAACAGCATGGGCGCTAGCGGGCAACCTTGCCGTATCCCGCTAGTTACCAATATTCTCCTTGAGGTGTGCCCGTTGGCCAAAACCGGACTGTTGTGCCCGTGTGCAGGTATTCAATTGCCTGCACGAATTGCTCAGGAAATCCTTCTTACGGAGTACTCGCACTAGGTATCCTCTGTCTAGGGAGTCATAAGCCTTTTTGAAGTCGAGGAGCATAGCTATCGCCTCTTTTGCCCCGGATCTTGTATCACCATACGCTGGGCCGCCTCATAAAAGTCCAATGTTTCGTGTATAGTACGTCCGGGTACAAAACCGTTACGAATGGGGTGAATCTGGTCAGGTAACATTGGACTGACCCTGTTCGCTATTTATCTTCATGAAGATTTTGTAGTCCGTATTAAGCAAAGCAAGCGGCCTGTGATTGAGCGCGTTGCTGTTGTCCCCTCCCTTTTTAAGCAGAATATATCTGCCTCCAGAAAAGATGCTGGGAACTGTTTAGCCACATACCACACATTGTACATCTTGGTCAAATCGGCGCCAGTGTGTCTGCATAGTCTCTATACCATCCATTGCCGAGTCTGTCAGGGCCGGCCGCTTTGCCACGTTTGCACGCAGTCAGCGCAGCCACCACCCCTCCTCCGTGATTGTCGCCGCCAGCGTTTCCATTTGTTTGACGGTGGTTGGCGATGCTGCCGCCCACCCAGCCACATCTTCCACATCCTCCGTTTGTGTTGCTGGTTGCTGCAATATGGGAGTCCATGCGTCCGCGAGTATGTCAGCTATCTCGTGGGCTCCTCTCGGTGGAGCTCCTTTTACTGGTTGCAACCGATGAATAGTGTTATCAGCGAATTTACACGAAACCCTCTGAAATATTTTTGTGGTTTTGCCATCCCAGTGCGTGGCTTCCGCAAAGACTCGTTTCTTGCCAAATTCCGCCCTCATACGTTTGCATTCCCCAATTACTCGCCTCAGTCGTGCAGCACGTATTGGGCCACCTCCTTCCTCGTCCAGCGTCACTCCATCTAACTCGTCTGTGATGCTCTCAACTGTTGGCTGCACCCCCTGTTTCTGCTCGTTATGTCTCTGCTGTTGTTTAATTAAGCGCAACAACTTTTGCTTCATCGTGCGTCTGCGGACTCGTTTCCGTTCCCTAATGCATAGTTTTGTTTGTCTCGCCACCTCAACTTTCAAGTCTTCCCATAGCTCGGCAGCAATCGCCGCTGTTGGTTCTTCTACATCTATTTGCGCTTGTAAATTCCTTAGCATTTTGACAGTCATGTCCGCTGCATAGTCGGGAGGTGGGTGGACCCTCGCTGGTCGTTTTATGCGAATTGGGTCATCAGGCGACCTCAAGTGCAGCTTGGTCCCTAAATGATCGGAGTTTGCACCAGCCTGGATTGTATTCCAAGATGCAACCCATGGTAGTGTAGGTGCGGCCACATACCACCGATCTAATCGCGATGAGGCCTCCCCTTTGCGCGGTACCTGATAATATTATGTGTGGGTCGTCCGGTGGTGCCGTCGCTACTCCATTTGCGACCAATGTGAAGGTCGCACCACCGCTATCGGGTCTAACAAGCCCCATCTTGTGATCATTTGCATCAGTCCATCCGAGTGGTGGTTCGTTTCTCCAATGTAATGACTCATATCCGCCCGTTCATCTAATGTGCAGTTGAAGTCACCTCCGACAAATATTTTCTTGTCCTTGGGTATGTTGATGTCTCTCAGATTTCTGAATAGCTTCTCTCTGGCCGCGTGCCCAATTGGCGCGTATATATTACATACCACTATGGGTTGTCCAGCCATAAGGCCTTCTATCGCCTTAAAATGTGGAGACCAATGCTCTACCATTGTGGCCTCGGCGTTCGTGAAAGCCCCGTAAGGGTCTACCAAAATCGCTACACCGCCCTTGCGCTCGATAGATGGCGCCCAGAACGAGTATTGTGGCTGTTCAGTGTCACGTCGAAACCCCCACCTGCTCGCATACCAATGTTCGTGCTGTTCGACCTCGCTCCGCTCCACGTGTGTTTCTTGAATTATTGTCACATCAGACCTACCATGCCTGTCTTGCTGCCCAAATTCCTGGAACCATGCGCTTTTGTCTTGGGCCTTGGCCCCTAGTCCATTTACATTTTGAGTCGTAAAGCCAAAAGTCCTGTCATCTGGATGGAGTGCCTCTGCTTCCGGTTTGCCGCTTCCACTCGCAAACGACTCTTGTTCTCGTCTGTCTTTTGACCTTCGTAATGTATCTCTGTTGAACTCCTCCCTTAAATGGTGGTGTTTTTCCCCGTCGCTCACTAAGTTAAAGTGAGTCCTCATATCCGCAGTTTTTTTGTTTTAGGCATGGAGGCGACTGTCGTTCCTCCGTAACGCGCCGCCTGTTGCTGGTTTTTCCTCTTTCGTGTCTTTGAATCTTTTTCTTTTTGATTTCATCGTCCTGCAGTTTTTGGTCTCCTCTTGGACCTTCGTCAGTTGCTGGCTGCGTTCTCCCTGCAACTGCGTCTGCGTCTGACATCGGAGTGCCCTTAGTTCCGACCCTCGTCATCGAGTTCGGCGTCGCTGTGCTCGCTGCTGAGTTCCCACATTTGTCCATTCGGGAAACACAACGCAGCGCTCCAGTCATTATACTCCGTGACTTCGCTGCACAATGTTCGAAGGAACGCAAACTGGTCGTGCAGGTTGCTCTCGCTCCATTTGGAGCTCGCCCCATCGGCGTGGTGAACCAGTCGCTGACGACATAGGGCACCACATGCAACAACTTCCATGTAACCTCCGTCATGTCTGCTGGTTGCGCACGGCAAACCTTCGCAGTCGCCCATCTCGCCAATCGTGCCCACGTGTCTGGAGACCGCGCCAGTGCATATGTGATTGACATTGCGCTGTCGAGTCCTCTATTGCTGTTATCCACTCAGTACAATACTGCCTCGTGGATGCTGATAGTTTGCTGTCATCAGCCACGCGGCGCAGGGCGTGCACTTGCTCCCACTTAACCTCTCGCGCTCCCAATTGTATTAGCATCTGCCGAGGCCAGGCTTTCGCCTCCGCCTCGGGATATGGTAAGAAAGCAAACATATGCCGTAAAATTTTGCAGTTCGATAGTAACCATTCCCTAATCGCCGCCGTTGTGGTGTTGCGCCTTTTGGTGTGGGGGATGCCGAAGGACTTTCTGTAGATCGAGCACCATTTTTCAAAGGCCTCTTGGTTGGCTACCTCCACTAGTGCTTTAAGCGGTCTGTCAACTTCATCCATTGGTGTCATCACTGAGTCTCGGAGAATCCTAAAGTATGCAGTCGCTACAATTTCTCCACTGGCGGGTCTCGCATATCGAGTTGGCATGCAGCTTTCGGGTGTGTCCTCTTGCTTCTCCGTCTGAGAGCAAGCCGCATACTCATCGATTCCATATTCCTCATGGATGGCAATTTCCTCCGCTGCTAGAGCTGCGTTTTAATCCATGTCAATCTGCTGCTTGTTTAACATTGGCAGGCCAAGTCGAGCGTGTACTATGTCCAGTCTGTCTGCCATTTCAATCCTCTTGATAAGTAATGAGTTTACCGCATCGTTGTCAGCTAACTTGTTCACAGCACCGATCTCCGCGGCAGCTTCCTCCTCTGTAAGTCACTCAAATGGTTCATCCAATCGTAGTCTTCCCTGATATCCAGAGCAAACTCTGCATCGCCTTCGGCCCTCCATTTTAGGAATATCTCTCCGTGGCTTATCCCGCCAAAGTGACTCTCATGTTGTCTCCAAGTCATGAAGGTCGGCAGCACGTGCAATTTCCAGCACTGTTCAAGATAATCGCGAGCAACTCTATCTCTCAACGCCTCGCATGTCCCGCTTTCGTGATCGCTTCCGTCAGCACGACGATACGTGCGGTACATGTATCGCTGCACCTTTGCGTCACCATTTGCCCCTGCTTCCAGCACCACTATGGGCTCTCTCAAGTACTGAGCCATGGCTCTGAGTTCATTTGGGCCTCCCCAAAAGGCGCCCCCACCTCATCCGCCACGGATTTGTCCCTTGCCTCTGCATAATGAGCGAAGAGCGCTGCTATGGCTGTGGCTGTCGATGCAAATGGAGTTTTTGGAAAACCCGTCGACACTCTTTTATTGGATCTAGCAGCTGTAATTCCACATCTCGTCTTAAATTGTTCATCATGAGAGCGTAGACATTTCGTTTTAGCTCCATCGTATTTCGCACTTCCGCGTTCGTTTTCTCAGGAATTTTGTTTCGTGATTCGTTGTGGACGCATAAAGCACAAGAAATGCGCATTGCCCGTTTGCTGCCACACCAACCTCTTTGCCGGCAAAACTGTTCATCCAATGACCTAATTGATCGGATTGTCGGTGTCTCCCACCTCTGTTCCTGTTCGAGTTTCTCCGATACTAAAATCTTCTTGTGCTTCTGGTGTCTGCGGTGGTCCTTCCATAGTATCGTCCGGAGCATCAATCTCTATCCCCGTGTCGTTGCCCTGCTTGACTGCCGTCTCTCGCTGCTGATTTCCGTCCACTTCTCCACTTTTTACGAAATTCGCCATGCTCGATTGCATGCTTTTAATATCCGCCTCCTGTAGACCTGCCGTATGCTCGTGCAACTTGCGCTTCTTCGGCGACGACGTTATGTCTGTGCTGCCGGCGGTCCGCACATCCATTGCCAATTCTGTAGGCAACTTAGCCACTGTCAATGTCTTGATCCTGGCACTTCCGTCCTTCGAAAACCCCTCATTCTCGATGTGCAGTCTTGTCTCTGCTTGAGGCATAATACGCGCCACTGTGTGGCACCCTCGGGTCTGCACATCCGTCTTTCGTGCTGTAATGTTGGTCCCCGCTCCTGCATCACTAGGGAAGGCATAATCGGCATCATCTCCACCTCCATCGTCATCAGCCTCGCCATCCTCGTCGACTTCCATGTCGTCCTGCTTCGATTCATCGTCCGAGTCAGACATTGCCAGCACGTCATAGTGGCCTGCCGTTTCCTGCCGCTGAAATTGTTGGTAGCGTTTGTGGGCGCGTGTGTTCCCAATCGGCTTCTTCGCCGTCCTTGTAGACTTAGGCGTCTGTTTCTCTCTCTGCTGTATGGACGTTCTTCGTATTGATCTTCGTTTTCATTCCTGTTGCACTGCTCTATTCGCCGTCTAATCAGATCCGGACGTAGATATTAGAAGTGGGGGCGATTTCTGTACCGTGGAATTAATCCGTTCAACTGGAGGACCCCTCTCGCTATTCGTAGACAGGTCGAATGGAGAACAGCCACAAGCAGCTCCTTGCTTAAGCTGTCAAAAGCGGCATGCGAGCAGCCTGCTGCTGTCTGTGGAGCTCTTTTGGCGGGACTCAAGATCTTCGTGCAATATCGACCGATATCTCGGAGCCTGAGTGCTGCGTTCCCACTGCATCAACATGCCACGAGGGACCAAGCACTACAAGACACGTCGTTAACTCCAGGAGCTCTCACGAACGCACAAGATTCAAATGCAAAATTAATCTCAGCAAAATGTACTCAGTAGTGTACGAAAATAAATTCCAACCAAGACTAATTACGGTATCAATGTCACAGTAGTAGCCGAGGAAGCGCGGAGGGCGAGGCGGTAGCGTAGACGGGCGCTGGACGAAGGCGGAGGACGATGCCTGTAAGGGACTTGACGCTTGGAGAGGAGATTGAAAAGTGAGATTGAATGAGACGTTAGCGGCTCCAACCAGCTATCTGCTGCCTACTGGAATTCTACGATCTTCACTACGAAAATCCAGTGCCTATCTCTTCCTAAATCCCAAATGTATAGGCTATCTACCAACTGCTATCCTAATTCTTGGCTGCAACAAGTTGCAGTTCTTGAACGAAGGTGAAGAATCCAGTTACCGATCTGGATTCTTATCTCACATGGTTTTGGACCAATGATGTCCTTGAACCTTTGAACGGTCGCCACCTTGAAGGTTTGTGTGCGGCCACAAACTTTGTGGATAGGCAGTACGTAAATTTTGTAATAAACATATGCAAATCTGACGTGGTTGACGTCGGTGGCGATGGCTGCCACTGACGTCGACTTCGTCACATGACCTCCTTTCAAGAAGACCCTATTTCGAATATGGCTTCTTGTTCTTCTTGGACTTCCAGTAGAGGTCGATGAGTCCGGGAATCTGCTTTAGATTCTCCACGGGCTACCAAGTGGCTTCTTCTTTGCTTTCACCAAGCCACCAAATCTTGTACTGCGGTTTTCCCTTGTACTTTCGATGCCCAATAACAGCTTCAACGAGTTGTCCCTCAGAGCCGTCGGCTAACACCACCTTGTTCACCTTCTGCTTACGCTTGGTGTCTTTGCAGTACGGTTTTAGTGGTGATGTATGAAATACCGGGTGCATCTTCAGTCCTTTCGATAGTCCCAACTCATAGGAATCTTTCGAAATTTTCTTTAACACTGGGAATGGTCCAATGTATCTTGGAGCGAGTTTCTTCGACTGTGCATATCCTTTGTGACGGATGTCCAAATTCTTTCCATCTAATAGCACCATGTCATTTATTTCGAAGTTCTGAACAAGTCTGTTCTTGTCGTAGTAATACTTTATACGCTCCTGCGCTTCACTCATACGGTCTTGCGCGACCTTGAGTAGAGCTTCTTGACGAAGCAAGAACTCTTGCGCTGATTTCTCCAACTTCTTGAATTCTGGATCTGATGCCACATCATCTGGCATGTAGGGTACATACCCAATATCCGCTTCAAACGGTGACATCCCAATTGTGGAGTGTACACGTCGATTGTAGGCAAATTCTGCCAAGTGGAGATATTCGTCCCAATCATTCTGTGATGGGTTACCGACACCTCGGAGATAGTCTCCTATAAAACTGTTCGTTCGTTCTGTTGTCCATCCGTTTGTGGCCTGAACGCGGATGACAGGTTGTGCTGCGTTCCCAAGGCAGTCACAATAGCTTGACAAACCTTGGACGTTTTGGACGTGAACTTGGTGTCGCGATCGGAAACATTGGTTTCGGCATGCCGTGGTCTTTTACATAGTTCTTCATGAACGTTTTCGCGATCTCTTGTGTATCGTCTGTCGTCTTTGTTGCAATGAATTTGGCGCGTTTGGTTAGACGGTCGACGATAACCATGATAGCATTAAAGCCATCGATCGTCTCTGGCAGTGACACAATGAAATCCATCGATATATTAATCCATCTGCCATACGGAACATCTAGAGATTGCAGTAGGCCTGGAGGCTTCGTTTGCCTAGCCTTGTTGCGCTGACACATTTCACATGTGTTGACGTAGCGCTGGATGTAGTTTGACATCCTAGGCCAATAGTACTTATTGCGAACAGCCAAAAGGTTTTGTAAAACCCAGGGTGACCAGCTGACACTGAATCATGGTTTTCACAGATGACTCTATTCTTTAAGTCTTCATTATCTGGAATATACAAGCGAGGTACTTCGTCTTCACCAGTCTGATAGTACAGCACACCATCGTCTATTGAATAATGAGGTATCTTCTTGCCTTCATTTAGACGCTTGACGATATGTTGTAGATCCTTGTTCCACGAGTACATTTGCTTAGCGGCTTGTGCCACAGTCACCTTCGATGCGATTAAAGTTGCCACGATTTCACGATTTCGAGCTGACTCAAGAAGTTCTTTCAGACTAACTTGAGCAGCTTTATGCTCAAATCGGGTCTTCGCGATAGAGCGTCTGCAACCGTGTTGGTTTCACCAGGAATCCACTTGAACATCGGTTGAAATTCTGCGAGCTCATTGAACCATCGGGCAATCCTTCGGGTAGTCGTCTTTTGCGTCAGAATCATCTCAATGCTTTTGTGATCTCTTTCGACACTAAACGGTTTGTCTAGCAGATAGACATGCAAGGTCTTAAGAGCATGCATAATTGCTAGCAGCTCTTGTTCACGAACTAAGTAGTTCAGTTCTGCGGGCTTCATCTTGCGACCGGTATAAGCGATTGGACGTTCCAACTCCCCTCCTGTTGAAAAAGGACACCCCCGATTGCGAAGTTCGAGGCATCCATCCTGATTCCGAACGGTTTCGAGAAGTCAGGAAGTTGAAGTACTGGAGGTGATGATAAACGACGCTTGCGTTCTTCAAAGCATCGCAATTGGTCGTCCGTGAGCTGAATAGCTTCACGCGGTCGTTTGCCCTTGATGCTGTCATGCAAAGGTCCTGCAAATTGAGCAAAGTCCTTGCAAAATCTGGAGACATACACCGTAGTTCCTAGAAAGCTTTCCATTTGCTTCTTTGTCTTAGGAACAGGCCAATCGGCAATAATCTTGACCTTATCTGGGTCCATACGAACACCGTTACGACCCACAAAGTCGCCCAGGCATGGAATCTCATCCACGCAAAATGGCATTTGGATATCTTGATGTAGAGCTTCTGCTCTTCACATCGCTTGAGCACTCGGTCTAAGGCTTCGAGATGCTCATTGACATCTTCACTCTTGGTGAACACATAGATGTCATCAAAGTATATACGCATCACGTCACGTAAATCCCTGAAAACTTTTGGAGAAGCCGATTGAATGTTCCTGGACTTCCACTAAGTCCCATGGGAGTGACGAGATACTCAAAAAGACCATCTGAGTTGCAAAAGCTGTAAAAGGTATATCAGATTCCCTTAGCTTTACTTGGTAATAACCCCAAAGTAAATCCATGCACGAGAACCAGTAGCTACCTGCCATCGCGTCAAATGTATCTTCTTTACGCGGCATTGGGATAGCGGGCAAGATAGTAGCTAGGTTCAGTTGACGAAAGTCGTGCACAATACGCCATCCGACTGGTTTCTTCACACAGAAAGTCGGTGCACAAAATGCTGACGTACTTGGTCTTATAATGCCTGCCTGAACCATCTCTTTGGTCCATTCTTGTATTATCTGGCGTTGCTCAGGACTTTGGCGCCACTGCTTTACCGAAATTGGTTTGGTTCCGGGTTTAAGCAGAATTTCATGCTCGATACCTTCACGTACCGGCGGTGTCTCATTCGGAAGTTCCGTGCGGAAGACTGTATCCGCATACTTGCGTAAAACTGGATACGCAGGATTATCCTTGAGAGCTTCCCATCCTTGACTTTTGAAGCGTTCTGCCTTCTCTGAGTCATGCGGATTGATAACAAATACTGCCTCAATGTCTTTGTCTTTGCGAAGCATTCGCTGAAACTGCTTTGACGAAACGATCTTCGTCCTTCCATGTGCTCCTTTATGACCATGATGCCGATAATAGTTAAAGATCTCGCGGTTTTGATCCACACGAGCATGGCGTCGTCCAGCAATCCATCGTGCTGAACGTTTGGTCGGAGTACGCAGTTTCACTGGTTTAGGAGGACTCACGGTACTGTTGCGAGGCTTGATAGTCAGTTCGTCCCAGTCAATATCTGGGTTTTGTTCGCGGAGCCATACCATACCTAGTACGACGTCTTTGTTCTCCGGAACAGGCATGACTTGGAATGTTCGCGATATCACTGGAAAGCCTGGAATTTGTAGGCTCATGTCGACTGTACGGCGCCGTCGATAAACGACTTGATTGTAGCCTAAGTCAACTTGCATCATCTCGTGCTCAGTGACTTCCAAGTCAAGCTTCTTGACTAACTCTTCCGTTACACCGTTAAGACTGCTTCCGTTGTCAATGAAGATTGAAACCTTCTTCTTATGACTTTCATCTTCGTACGCTTGAGCTTCGACTTCGAGGATTGCATACACCGATCCGCTCATATAGCGGTTAGCTTCCTTGCTTTTCGGCTTAGTGCATTGTGGTGAAATATGACCCACTTCACCGCAGTTCTTGCACGTAGCAGTCTTACGCCAATCATCCGTTTTGCCCTTCTTCTTCTCAAAACGCTTTGTTATTTGCTGTTTTGGCTTGAACGGACGAGATCCAGCGTCATCACGCGTGGACGATGGCTTAGACGGAGGTCGAGGTGGTTTCCCCGAATAATGTGCAAACTCGAAGTTTGAGGCAATCTCAATAGCCTGCTGTAACGTACGAGGACCTTCTTCTTTGATCTTCCTAGCCGTTTCTTCCCTTAACCCATTCTGGAAGTAGAAACGTTTCTCCATCTCACTAATCGCTATTTCTGTTTGCGACATCAAGTCCTGAAACTTGGAGACATAATCATGGATGGAGTCCTTTTGCTTTAAACAGAACATCCGTTCACGGAGATCGTATTCGAAGTCCTTCGGCCTTAAGCGCGAACGCAATTGGCTCTTGAACAGTGAACACGTTGCATGTACGTTAACACGCTCACATTCCGCGACAAATGCACGGTACCAATTCAACACGGACTTGCCCAAGTTGCTGGATATTATCGTCACAAAATCCGATGTATCCGCTTCCATCAACTGGCGTTTATTGGCGTAGTACTGTTCTGTTGCAAAGATCCAACTCGATATCTTCGCTATATTTGCCTTCATAAACCGGAGGATCCTTCTTCCTATGCTCACTTCTTGACGCAAGCAATAGCTCAAACCGTTCATTTGCTTGTTGAATCTGAGCTTGCATCTGGGCTTGCATCTGGGCTTGATACTGTTGTTGTTGCTGTGTAATAAACACTAGCAACTGTTGCATTGACATAGCCTCAGGTGCAGAAATACTACTGTGTGTAGTGTCCTCATTAGCAGCTTCACCTTGCGGTGTTGCCGCTGCTGTTGTGGCAGTTCTTGGCACTTGTCGTTGCCGTGGATTTGGAGATTCACTCTCACTCGCTCTATCCCTTGTACGCATTGGGAATAGATTGAATGGACTTTCCGTAGAGTTTACCCCCCAAAAGCAACAATACACAAGACAAGTCAAGTAAATCAAACTGTATTTACAGTCTAGTTCCTCTTAGGCTGCACGCGGATTATGCGGTTAAGCTTAGTGCTAACTTTGTCCTCACAAACCAAAAGGTCGTGCCAAGCACAGTTTAGCAAACGATCGACCTTTTTGATGTTCTCTTCGTCCTTAAACCAACCGGCGGACTTTCGGAACCGGGTTACGATACGCTTGGCCTTCTTTACTTGTGCAAGAAGGTCAGCTTGAAGGGTAGCGATTTTCTCGCTATCACCCTGCAGTTCGTAAAGATCTGGGTCAATAGCAGGGACGTGTTGGACAGCAGGTCTCGTGGCGGACGTCAATTCAACTACTTTGACAGTCCGAGACTTAGTGTCTTTCTTTTTATCCAACTTTCCACTGCTCTGACTGTGGCTCTTTTTCCAACGAGCCATAGACCAGTACTGGGCACAGGCACAAGGCAAGGAACTGCTACCGGGCAATCCAAGAACTGGTGTCTCTCACCAGAGGCGAGGTGTCAAGGATACTTAGGCCGGCTACTAATAGCAGTTCAGCAACTCAACCGAGGCTGTTCGCTACCGATCTGGGCCGAGGCTAAAGCCCCAAAGTGGTATTTCCACCAACCCCACGCTGTGATGCAAACAACTACTCGAGAGAGTGTTCCCCGAATAAAGACCCCCTTTGTGATCTAGTGCTTCCCCACGATGTGGCTGGCCCTAACAACCACTGGATGACTCGGTTCCCACTATGTGGCCACGAGCACCCAATCCTTGAACCTTGAACCGAAGCTTGAACCGAAGCTTGAAGCGAAGCTTGACCCGACAAGTACTACTATGTCACAATATTAGCCGAGGAAGCGCGAAGTGCGAGGCGGTAGCGCAGACAGGCGCTGGACGAAGGCGGAGGACGATGCCTGTAAGGGACTTGACGCTTGGAGAGGAGATTGAAAAGTGAGATTGAATGAGACGTTAGCGGCTCCAGCCAGCTATCTGCTGCCTACTGGAATTCTACGAGCTTCATTACGAAAATCCAGTGCCTATCTCTTCCTAAATCCCAAATGTATAGGCTATCTACCAACTGCTATCCTAATTCTTGGCTGCAACAAGTTGCAGTTCTTGAACGAAGGTGAAGAATCCAGTTACCGATCTGGATTCTTATCTCAGATGGTTTTGGACCAATGATGTCCTTGAACCTTTGAACGGTCGCCACCTTGAAGGTTTGTGCGGCCACAAACTTTGTGGAAAGGCAGTACGTAAATTTTGTAATAAACATATGCAAATCTGACGTGGTTGACGTCGGTGGCGATGGCTGCCACTGACGTCGACTTCGTCACAGTCAACGGTAGTGCTGTTTAAACTTCAAATTCAATCATCTCAGTTCACTCTCGATCGCTTCAGCAAGCGCTGGGTGATGTTGACAATGCGCCAGTCCAAATCCTTTGTCTGCGTCACCAGCGACTCGAAGCGCAGCTTGGTTTCAATCGCATCCTTCACCACCAATAACTCCGACGTCTTGGCTCGGGCGACCCTAACGGTGCGTACGGTATTGAACAGCGTGTCCAGGCGTATTCGCTCCACCTTCGTCGCCATCTCCTTGTCAGTATGCGTTACGCTCTCTCGCATCTCCTAGTGCAGCTCAGCATCGGCAATCCCCAAAAAGCACCACCCGCCTTCAGCGTCGTGTGCGCACAGTCCACACGGGTCAACTATGCGCCTGTAAACTCGAGGTCCGTGAGTACGGTCCCTTCATCGCCTTGACGTACGGCAGGAACTGCCGCTCGTAGCACAGAGGCCCGAGCATGGTCTTTAACTCCTTAAACTCGGGAGGTCTCGGAGGCCTCTTGCTCTTATTGTCGGGTATGACGTAATTTACCAGCTTCGGCGAGTAGATCACCTGATCACACGCGAACTACGCGCCCTTTAGGAACTCGACCGTGTCCACGGTCGTGTTTAAGGCAGTTGCAGCTGTCTGAACAATGTTGTCTGAACAATGTTCAGACAGCTGCAACTGCATTAACCCTTTCGTTCCCTTAGTAATACTCTTAGTATGGCTGGTGGGGGCTTGAGCAGAACGTGGCGAATTCGGAAATGGGACCTTAGATTTGCGCCGTCGCGCCGCGCGGATTTGCAGTCGGCATTGCGTGCGCACAGCAACTGATTGACTCACATGTTACTTCAACTGACCGACCAATTAAAAACCAGTATTCTGGCAGATGGCAGTGCTGATTGGCTTACGCGTCGGAGCGAACCCACGGGGAAATTGGTGTGTTGCACGAAGCCAAATGTGCGCCCCAGCATGAAAAGCGCGCGAAATCTTTTGCCTAATTCGAAGCGCGCGGCACTTGGCTCAGCTGTTTCGGGGCATCTTATAGGCGGATTGGCTTCAACTTCAACTCTCAATTAGCACCCGGATTTAGTACCCAACGAAGTATGCATGTTCGGAAAGCCGAGCATACACAGACGGGCCGGAATCTATTGGATACATCACAATCGGCAAGCATACTAAAACAAAGCGTATCGAGAAGTTTTCGGAAGATGTACTGGCAATAAAATTCAGTTGCTGCACATTCTGATAAAATGTCGGCTTATAAATTGTTTAAGCATGAAAGTGTTCAATGAGACTATTAAAAAATGTCCACAAGGGATTTGCTTATCTTTTACTATATACAGACGGGCCGGAATCTATTGGCTACCTCATGATCGGCAAGCATACTAAAATAAAGCTCATCGAGAAGAGTTTGGGAGATGTACTGCCAATAAATTCAGTTGCTACATTTTCTTAATACCCGATCTTGGGCTCAATCATACCTGAACTTATAAGACGTTGTGCTCACTTCATTTTAAACAAATGGAAGCGAAACAACTCGATCTCGCCACCACTTGAAGACTGAAAGGCAAGTGGACCACTGCTCTGACAATTGGATATATTCCCTTTAACCCTGAGGTTGTAAATTGGGCGGCTGATTACACCTGGTGTAACCTAGCCAAGAGGCTGACGTGGCAGTGGCCTTCGACGGCGATCATGACGTCTCAGGGGATTCAAAGTCACAGGTACAAGAAGAAGATGTAGGACCAGCGCATACTGACTACGGTAGGGCCAGGTGTCATGCCGTCAGATGGCTGGACTGCATAATTGAAGACACGACCACAACATGGCGCTGACACTACTAGTGCTGTGACTGAGGGTACCGAGGAGCGGCGAGACACTTAAGCAGCTGTTGGTATTGCTATCTACATCCTAATATGAGACTATGTGAAACAAAATGATGCTAGTTAACATTTTGGCGTTTTCGAGATAAACGGCTGCGAAGATGAACCATTCAAAATCGTACATAAGCGAAAGTTGTCAGGAGGAAGGAATTTCGTTTTCTCTAAATTTGGCGAGGGTGTATCGGCCGAGTGCAATGGAGGAGCTGGCAGCTTTGCCAAGCGAACGCGACGTGCCTCCCGTGCCTGAAAAGCCCGTTTGTGCCAGGGACTACAACGGCAGGGACAACAGCAGTGACAATAGCAGTGACAATAGCAGTGACGACAGCAGTGTCAGCGAGTGGCAGCCAGGCTCCAGTGATGATCTCGGGAGTGAAGACGAGGACTTGGCTCCGTGTGATAGGAGGAGTCCAGCGGAGAAGCAACCGTAGATACAAGCATCCATTTGAATGGCGATGATCTACAAGAAAAGGCCAGCCTGATACAAAATGATGCTTGTATCCAGAATCTCTACAAATCCGTGTATTCACAAAATTTTGAAATATGTCATTTGGAAGGTGGTTTTTGAGATAGAAGGAGGCCGGATTCATGCCTAAAAATAGTCGCAGTCGATCCGCCGCGAAATTTCACGTTAGATAGACCAATAAAAAAATTGAGTTTGCATTCGCGAATCCGAGATATATTTTTGAGCAAGCATTGCTCGTGAACCGCTGAATGAAAAAATCGCTTAAGGGCTCATTGGATAGAGGAGACGTCCCTCTTTTAATGGTGTGCGCAAATCGGACTTCAACGAATGGTTACTAGCATCTTTTTGTTTCACACAGTCTCATATTATACTATCTGGCAGTCCCGACTTCATGTCGACGACAACACCAACAGCACACAATTTGACTGTGAGTGAGAACAAGCATACTTACTGGCAATTACTACTGATTCGTTTCATGTTAAATATTCTGCAGTGTATCAGCTACGCGAGACCGAAGTTGCAGCTGCTTTCGTGCGTTTGAATCCGTGCAAGATTGTAAAGGTATACTCCTGCCAAGGAGCGTGTATCGGACATGTAAGTCCGACTTTGCCGCATGATGTCAGTCCTGTGAATTCGTTCGTGGTGGTGGAGAGGCGTTCCGTACATGACAGAAAAACACACTCAGAGAACAGGGCTAAAAATGCTGTCATCCCTAACCCTTATGAACCCTGAGTATGTCTTTGTGTTGTCATCGACAACACGTGTAAATGCATGTTTTCGTCATGAAGTCTAATTTTTCTCTTTAAAGTTATACTTAAATTCACTATGCATCGACATTTCTACATTATTTGTTAGGTTTAAATAAAGCTTCAGCTGGATTAGTATACAAATCTTAAGTCGAATTGAATTTGCGTCGTGGTTTGCCCGTTCAATCTCCATAAAAATGTTCGTTTGTTTTGTCACGTCTTGCACGCCAAAATGGATTTAAATGTCATGAAAAGCGCTGAAAGTGCATCCTTTCGTCATTTTAGCCGAAAAATCGCCGAAAATGCCGCCTTTTGGCTGGTGTCTTTTCTGTCATATACGGTACTACCGGCGAGGAGTGTGTATCAAGTACTAAAGCTGAAAGTTGTCGCTGCTGTCGTACTTCTGAATCCTTACATGACGGTGGAGAGGTGAAAAACCGGCGAGGAGTGTGTAATGGGTTACAAAGCTATAAGTGATTTCTGCTGTCGTACTTCTGAATCCGTACGTAGTTGTGGAGAGATGTACTATCGGCGAGGGGTGTGTATCAGGTATTAAAGCTAACAGTTATTGTGGCTTTCAGCGATTTTGCACTCCGATTTTACACCTTATCCCGGAGTCGGTTTTATATAAAATGGATCGTGGATAGGGTTATTGGGTCAGCTTTAGTTATTTCAGACCATGATTAGGAGCACAAGGGCCATACCGGAGACCTTTTGGCGATAAGGTAGAATATCATCACTTATCGGACCGTACTTAACGCAGGCTATTACAAAAAGTAGGTAATTCGGTGCAAATCATCGGACCGCATATCTAGCATACAACCTTCAAGTAGTTTGGGATATCTGAGCTCTCTGATTGGTCAATGGCGAGTGAATGTGAGGACGGATGTCATGGACCCTCTAGGCTTTTGCCCAGGGAGTAACATGAACACCGTGCGCGTTCCCGCAGCGTCACGGCGAAGGCAGGGGCAGAGGGCCCCTCGCCGGAGCCAAAAGCGTGAGGGCAAAGCACAAGGCCTTACATATTTATTTATTTTGCGGGAGCGCAGCGAGTGCCCGCACCTACCCCAACGAATGCCTAGCGAATGGAACGTGACACCCCTCCGGTACCCGTGTTTTGGTGCAGGTCCGCTAGGTCGAGGGTCCGATATCTCGGGGTATGGACCATGGGCCAGTAGGGCGAAATGTGCTTGCACTTAGAACTCATTAGATTTACCACATGCAAGCACTTCAGGGCCGCCCGTGATGACTTGCCGTTCTCCAGGCGAGACCCTGGGTTGCGTGATGAGGTCCTCGGACATGTTTTGTAGGCGGTACGATAACTCTGAGCGCAAAGCGGTAAAGCTGATCGGATATAGCTAGCTTACCTTACCCCTACATCCTAAATCGGACCTGTTTTTCAAATCGGGCCGATATATCAGATTTCGGAGCATCAGTTTTGCCAAAAGGATGAAAGCCACAATATTGCTTTCGTCCTATTTTTGAATCCGTACGTGGTGATGGAGAGGTGTACTACCGGCGAGGAGTGTGTATCGGGTTAGAAAGTTGAATTCAACGCTGCTGTCGTACTTCTGAATCCGTACGTGGTTATGGAGAGGTGTACTACCGGCGAGGAGTGTGAATCGGATATTAAAGACGAAAGTTATCGCCGCTGTCGTACTTTTGAATGCATACGTGGAGACGAAGATGCGTACTACCGACGAGGGGTTTGTATTGGGTATCAAAGACCGGCATATCTGAATGTCACATAGATGGTGGCATAATCGGAATACTCTGTGGGCCATATCATGTCCGCTTCACACTGCACGATACTGTCTTCCCTAGCAGCAACAACTACCAACATCTGGCACCGCTGTGACTCAGGCCTGCTTAGCTATCATAGCCGCTACATCTACGATAGTTCACACACGACATAGATCGTGGCACTGTCGGAATACTCGGTTGGCCACACCATACCCGTCACAAGGCCCCCACCACTCCAGTCCCTCTTAACCAGACAAAAACGCAACCTCCACCTGACATCACTGTGACTCCAGCCATCTTGACCGTCATGACATCTACAGCTACGAAGCACAGCACGACATACATGGGGTACCGTCGGAATACTCTCTGGGCCACATCATGCCCGTCACAAGGCCCCCACGACACTAGACCGTCTTCACCAGACAAAAACGCTACCTCCACCTGGAATCGCTGTTGCTCCAGCAAGTCTGTTCCATGGGACAGGTACAGCTCCGACGAAGCTAGTACTAGTAGTATGAGTTGGGCGTCGTAGTCAAATATTCAAGACATATGAATTTTTTTAGAAGACGACCGTGACGCTGGCAACAAGCAGAAATGGACTGCAACTCGGTCCACATAAACCAGTCGGCTAATTAAGACGCTGCTGTATATAGAAACCACGACACCTCTTAGAGTGCAACTCACAGCAGTAGGACGCGCCACAATCATCAAAATCTGTCGATGTCTTGTTGTTGGTTGCAGCAAAATGCAGCCCTTACAAAATCGTTGTGTTAAATTTTTTGATAAAAAATAGAAAAGTGTTTTATACTATCAACTATTTTAGAAATAATTGTAAAAGGAGTACAACAAGTGGATGTGAAAATTCTGTTCCTTGACGTCGCTCTGGATGAAGGTCAGCTTCTGTTAGATACATCTATCCACACTAGAATTTTCGCTTCATGCATTGAACCTCATCAAACAGCGCAGCATTGTTAGGGCACCTCCACCGCGTAGAAACAAATCCAGCAGCAAATCACAAAAATACCCTTCGCCGGGCGTTTGCTGCTGGCAGCAAATTGTGTGATTCCCACTGCACAGCACCAACCAAGACCGCACAAAAGATGCAGAGGCATGCAACGGCATGGGCGATGGCGATAGCGACAACGTGGATATTGCATTTGCTTAATGTGGTTCTAATCTAGCCCACAGACGTCGCTCTGGTGTCCTTGATCTCTGGCATCGACGAGAGCGGACGGCAGCAACGCTGTCCGAGTAAAGTGTCCAAGTACTCACCACTTTTTCAATAAATGAGACAATTTAAGTCGGACGCGGATTTGGAACTGGCCCTTAATATTGAAGCTAATCGACGCCGTTTGGTACAGCAGAAAGTGTTTTTGCTGCTGGCCCAGTTTGGTGCTCGCGGTGGAGCGTGTTGGCCGTAATCCATCAGCAAATTTGCTGCCGTAACCGCAATTTGCTGCCACGGTGGAGATGCCCTTAGATCATACATTGGTCACTTCTGCGGATGGATGCCATTTTTTAAAACAAATTCGGGCAGTCTAGATTTTGGCGTCGGATGCACAGCCCAGCCGCAGGGATCGCTCCAATGTTAAGGTATTTACATTTCTCGAGGCAACGGTCCTTCACAGTACACAGAGACGACGAAGTGCAACTGCTGGGCAGCGTAACGACTACTCGGCAAATTTAATATATATTAAAAAATAGGCAAATCCCTCGTGGACAATTTTTTATAGTCTCATTGAACACTTTCATGCTTACACAATTTATAAACCGACATTTTATAAAAATGTGCAGTAACTGAATTTTATTGCCAGTACATCCGAAAACTTCTCGATACGCTTTGTTTTAGTATGCTTGCCGATTGTGATGTATCCAATAGATTCCGGCCCGTCTGTGTATGCTCGGCTTTCCGAACATGCATACTTCGTTGGGTACTAAATCCGGGTGCTAATTGAGAGTTGAAGTTGAAGCCAATCCGCCTATAAGATGCCCCGAAACAGCTGAGCCAAGTGCCGCGCGCTTCGAATTAGGCAAAAGATTTCGCGCGCTTTTCATGCTGGGGCGCACATTTGGCTTCGTGCAACACACCAATTTCCCCCGTGGGTTTGCTCCGACGCGTAAGCCAATCAGCACTGCCATCTGCCAGAATACTGGTTTTTAATTGGTCGGTCAGTTGAAGTAACATGTGAGTCAATCAGTTGCTGTGCGCACGCAATGCCGACTGCAAATCCGCGCGGCGCGGCGCGACGAAAGCGCAAATGTAAGGTCCCATTTCCGAATTCGCCACGTTCTGCTCAAGCCCCCACCAGCCCTTCAAGCATCATTTTTTCAATGCGCTAAGGCCTGTAGCTCATCACCAAACTGGCCTACATGAATTAGTCGAGTTTGTCCGATTCCAGTTGCAAAATCGTCGCCATGCTCATCCTTGAACTCTCCTTCATGCTCAATTGCCAAGATAACGGTGCATGCCACGATGCTCGCCGACGAGCTCATCACCATGCTCACCACGATGAATATCACGATGCTTACAATCGAGTTCACCGTCCTGTTTGCTGCTAAGCTCGCAACGGGGCACACCACGAGGCTCGCCACCGCGATCACCACCGTGCCTGTCATGTTGCACACCAAGATGCTCGCCGCCGTACTCGCCACGGTCACCACCACGGTGAACGCAACGATGATCGCAACCGGTCTCGCCACTGTGCTCGCTGGAAATTTTACCAGCGGTGCACACCATGAGATCCACCACCACAATCCCCACCGTGCTCGTCCTGGTGCACGCCAAGATGATCCCCGCCGTGCTCGCCACGGTGACCACCACGGTGAACCCAATAATGCTCGCAAGGGAGTTCACCGCTTGCTCGTTGGCAAGTTCACCTTCGGTGCACACCGTGAGACGTACCACCGCGACTCGTCATGGTGCCCGCCACGGTGCTCGCCGTCGAACTCACCGCCGTGCTAGCCATGTTTAATTCCACGATGCTTGTAACCGAGCTCATCATCGTGTTCGCTGTCAAGTTAGTGGAATGCTAGTCAGAATGTTCGTCAGTATTTTGTCGAGCGTCCGAGCACCAAGAATCCTTCACGACACCCCGCCAGCATCATCTCGTACACTGGAACTATGCTAAAAGGCGGTCCGCTGAAACGCCATCATTAGGCTTGAGACCAACGGAAGCATGGCAACAAGCCCGAGAGTATGATACGAAATGGTTAATGCGTTGTACTTCAATTGAAGATTTATACTGATAACATTATGAATAATATGTAGTGATTACAGCCAACCTAACGACGGCCCAAAGCAATACCGAGTCTTGGGAACATCGTTTCAGTTTGATGTGCCCACAAGGCAATTTTGTCCAGCGCGGCTTCCTCGCAGATGCGGGTCTTGTACTCAAGTTCCTTGAAAAGACCTCTTGGGTATGCTCCTTGATAACGGCCTCGTTGCCCCCTCCGCTTTCATCGCTAGGTGTTTAGCAATATGGTCGTCTAAGAATGCATCCAGACGAGCTATCTCCGCCTGATAAAACTTCTGGTGGCGCTGTATCATTTCCATTGTTATCTGGGCGCAGAATAAACCAGTAAGTAAAAGCAATCGATTTGTTTACATGCGTGCATACTACCTTTGATGCAGTGAACGACGCTTTCAACCACGCGTACAAATGAGTTGAGTCATTGGGATCTACAAATTGCTGATGCAGTTCTAGGAGAGGAAGGCAAACTAAAAACCCATACACTTGGTTGGTGGAGTGGAACATGGGCTCGTAGACCTGTAAGCACGGTGGGTTGTTAGCCAGTAAATTTGTACAATGGGAGACGCAGTCCAAACGCATCCGATCACGAGTAGATTTCCGGATTAGCTGCAACGTGTGAAAGTCCAGATGACCTTGACGCCATTGAAATCGATCCAATGTCTACAATAGTACCGTTCGTTAGATCCTCATTCATGTGAATATATCGATATATGGAAGTACCTGGGAAGGCTTCAACGACTTTCCGTAGACTTTCACGTTGTTTGCAGCTCTTCGATCTACATCCGAAATGAAGTCCTACGCATAAACACACATGTCAGCTGATAGGCAAGTCAACAGAGAAACACGAGTAGTCAATTTACCTGGAGAGCACTGAATCGATACCCAGGCTCAGCAAGAGCGAAGCGAGGAAGGTCCTGCTCCTCCTGATTCGCTTACTCTCCTGCCGCGGAATCCCATTGATTAGACGATCCACTCTTCATCGCTGCTGTCGTAGGTCTCAGAGAAACGTTTTTCTTCTTCTCATTCTCACCGCGGTTGTTAGCCGCACCCCTCTTCTTATGACAAGCACTCCTCTGGTTGGCATCTCCCGGACCCAACACAACCATAGCACGCCTGCTAAGTCTTTCTCTAAGCACGACAATGATAATGCTAAATCAAAATTCCGTGTCATAACGAGCTTCTCGTATCTGAAGCTGATCCCCATAATGCATTTTGCCGGCTCCTCCGGTCAATACCAGTACTTTGGTACAGTAGATCCACCGCGCTCATAACTATCGATTAAGCACACGACGCTAAATTCGTCGATCTCGACACCACGTCGGTCATGCCCACGCAGAATGCCGCATCTTTGCTGCTCTTCTCGTACGCCTAAAAACGACGCGCATGTTAGCCATTCGAGCAGCCTTCTTAGGGCACGGCGGGGGTCCCATCAACCGCACTACAAGTAGATATTTGGCATGTTGTAGGCAAATGAACGCAACTCCTGCTCGATAGCTGCCGCATATTCGTCCGGTTTAGTCTCTTGAAACTCCACATATACAGCTACGGTGATATCGCCGCCCCACTCGAGGGTCAAATCGAAGACGACCTGTTATCCACTGTACTACCTCTATCGAGATATTCCTGATAGTCGTTCATCTTTTTGCACCTCCTGCAGTATTTCTGCGAATCATGTCGCGGGAAGCAAAAGCATTCTTCATGTACGCTTCTGCATAAAATGTTGCAAAACGTTATATAAACTGATAAGAAAAAAGATAAACCCTCCGAGACAACATACTCCAAAACCAGACTTCGTGTCTGGTTTTGCGAGTTTGACTTGATCTAAGTATAGCTTCCTTAATATAGAACAGAACCAGGGTAACGAAAGGGTTAAAACACGTTCAGTGAACATGTTGTAGTTCTGCAGTAGCCAATTGCTCGGGGAAGACGCCCTCCCTTCGGTAGCGCAAGAACTCGCCTGTGCCGGTTAGGATGCGCATCTGGTGGTGCAACATGCATGCCCTCCCAGAAGCCTAAGATCATCTCCAACGCTGGCGCGCTATCCTGTCGCCGCGAACGGTCTCAGTCAGCTCGAATAGCGTAGACTTCGCAGGATGGTTGGCTTAAATCCATGGGGCGAGAAACTTATGTATCGTTTGAAGAATCATGCGTTCTCGACCTACGATTTACAGCAGCAAGCAGTTGGCTGCCCCCAGCTGGAATGCGTAAGAGTGACCTCAGTGGACCTGCATCATTTTTTTGGATTTGTTCAGCGGCGGTCTCCTTCCGTGCCATCTTCCTGGAGAGGTGGACTGCTATTGGCTTGGACTCATCACCTTCGCGTTTTCAACTTTACGGCGGATGCTTTGGCAAATATTGCCATGGATTCGTGTACAAGCACCCAAGTTGCGCCCCAATAGTTGGGGCACACGCCCACAAGGTGGGCTGCCGCTCTCGCCCATGCTGCAGGTGACGTTAGTCACTGGACCGCGAGCAATACCGATGATGGCCTTTCGCGGCCCGCTGGCAACATAGTGTAAAGCTTAGGTCGACGCTTCGGCATTGACTAGGGCCAAAGACAACAGGTGATTTAGAGGCACTTGTTGGAACGAACATTAGATGACGTTAGAAACGCTAAATGGCATGAATGTACCTCACGTCAAATCGAAACGCTGGCGCGCTATCTTTATCTGTAAAAGGCTCCTTGAAGAGGCTGATTTAAATATCTTTCCAGATACAGTGTTGGGAGTCCCACAGCGACCGCTTCAACATTCGCGCCATTTTTGAAAACACAAAGCGAGATGGATGCGTGGAGGAAACGAGTTAAGCGATTGGCAGCGGAGTTAGAAGAGATCGACAACGAAGAGAACGAAGAGTTTGTGGCTGTGCTTGGGGCCATCTGGGTGCTTGCATCCGCTGGTCCGCCCAAGAAAAACGAGGGGTTTGGCGCCAGGACGCGCAGCGAATGCTCGACGGGACTTTGCCGGAGGGAATGCTCGTCTTCTAGCAGATTGTTTTGCTCTAAACCATGTGTACAATGCCATTTTTTTCGCCGGCGCTATCGCATGTCGCGTACTGTTTTCGACAATATCCTTGACGGTGTTGTTTCAACGGATGATTGCTTTGTTCAGAAGCGCGATGCAATTGGTGTCTCCGGCTTGTCGACTCATCAAAAAGTGTCGGCAGCGTTACGCATGGCCTGCTACGGCATTGCTGCAGACGCCATGGATGAGTATCTTCGACTTGGGGAGAGTACCGCTATCGAGAGTATGAAGAAGTTTGTGGAGGCTTTGGTAAAGCGGTTTAGTGACGAGTACCTTCGAGACCCAACGGAGAGCGACATCCGTCGACATGCCGAGATCAACACCCAGCGAGGTTTCCCTGGCATGTTTGGTTCAGTTGATTGTACACACTGGGTATGGAAAAACTGCCCCGTCGGCTGGTATGGGATGTACCGAGACAAAGATGGCAACTCATCTGTGATCATGGAGGCAGTAGCGACGCGTGATCTCTGGATTTGGCATCATTTCATGGGAGTTCCGGGTTAGAATAATGACATTAACGTTCTCGATCGATCCCCTATAATCGTGAACTGGCTGCGTGGACACGCTCCTGCGTACGAGTTCCGTGTAAACGAAGAGGAATTCAAGATGTGCTATCTCCTGGCGGATGGAATCTACCCAGAATGGTCTGTGTTTGTGAAGACAATAAGCGAACCAGCAACTAAAAAGATGAAAACTTTGCCAAAGAGCAGGAAGCAGCTCGTAAGGATGTAGAACGATGCTTTGGTGTTCTCAAAGCACGATTTGTCATATTATCGCAGCCGTCGCGACTGTGGGATGAAGCTATGATGAGACTCGTTTGGAAGGCCTGTGTAATCATGCATAACATGATGATGGAGTACCGCAATGAGGCTGATAGTGAATCTGACAGCGAGGACGATGAAGAAGAAACAGTACACTCAGCAGCCCGCGAGGAGCTCACGTTTGATTCTTTGTTGATGTCCATGGCCACGGTTCAAGACCCAGCACTGCAGGAAGCATTGATGGAAAACTTGTGGCGAAGAAAGACTACTCGAACTAGTCGTCGCTGGCGTCGTCGTCGTCGTCATCGACGCTAGATTCACTGCTGCCACTAGCCTGAGCAACCTCGGCGGTTCCAGCATACCCTTGGCCACAACGAGCAGCTTCCAGAACAGCCACACGGCGTAGTTGAACGTATTCGAGAGCATCAGGCTCCAAACTGTCAAGAGGGACAGTAAACAACAATAAAGTGTTGGCATCTTCCATGGTACGCACTCGCTTCTCGCTGGCAGCAGCCATCCGCAGTGTAGCAGAGGCCAGCCGCTTGTTGCTCTGCTGCGTTTCCACTGCCTGTTTAGCCGCAGCTTTAGCCGCCTTGTTTCCTTGAGGTCGTTGATTTGCAGTGGGTTTTGTATTGTCCACACCAGCAGTAGATACGTCCGCATCAAACTTATGGACAGGTCGAAAAGATTGCCACTTTGGCTCAGCAGAAAGCACTCGCCAACAGTGCAAGTACTTGAACGACTTGTAGCCATTCACACCCCGCGTCATGTGGGTCTCCTTGTAATACTTCAGCGCACGTTGAATCTCATCGTCAGCACTGATCCCAGACTTGTTCAGGTCCTTGATTACAGCAAGAGAACCACAAAATTTAGCAACGTCGTGCTGAATGATGCTCCACTTTCACTCAAGAGAATGATGTGGTCGTATGTTGGCTCCGTCTCCCGCCGCAGTATTGAAGTGATATGTCAGACTCGTCAGAACGTCGCTGACGTCTGGCTTGTGCCCCTGGACGGGTTCTTGCTGGTGTGCAAGTACGAGCGGCAAAGCTCGGCCTCCTCATCGGCGCTGAAGTTCTTGCCCTTCTTCGCCCCCCATGTTTAAGGTGTCGGTGCTGGATTCTCGCCAAAATGAAGACGACTCTTCAAAAGTGACCTCATTTGAAGTGTCATCGCCAAAGTGGAGAAAAGATAAAAATAGAGATAGAGATAAAGTGGTGCGGCGGAGAAATTAATTACTGCATCCCCTCTACTTTAAAGATAGAGCGTCCTTTAGAGAGCCGCGGTGGAGATGCTCTTAGAGGTGGCGTTGAAGACGTCAAAAACGCCTGCAGACAACGAGGACTAAAGGCCCCTGAGGCGAGGCGGTGAAACCTTGATCGCCCTAGGTTGTATAGTGCAGGTGTCCTTCTGACCCAAAGTCGCGGGACGATGCCTGGTCTGGCACAACGCTGACTCTCAGAAGTACCCCTGGAACAGTTGTTCCAGGGTGGCGTGTGCTCCTTGTGTCAATCCCCTTGAGGTTCGTTTACCTTCGCGGCTTCCACCCACCTGTTCCAGGTTAGTTCGGTGATAAATATACGAGTGAGGTTAGTGCTGACACCCCTTTCCTGGGTTACCTGTGTCAGGAAGGTAATAACCACCAACCAAATATAAAATCAAATAAACGATATGCAAGTCTCTTATTGTTTGTTCAATACCCAGAGACACGGGCAGAAAGTGCCAAGCGCAATTGAGCGTTTGATCCTAGGGTGTTCGGCAAATGTCCCTAGGCGCTCAGACGTACTTAATACGCGCACCACCCTTTTGAAGCAGGGGAACTTTTCGAGTCACAACCTGGTACAGTCCCTTCGCACAGCAGTCCGTCGATCGCGATGATCCTGGGCAACGACTACAGACAGTCGCCCAAAACCTGTAATATTGAAATGGCACACCAGCCTAGACAATGTGAGCCAACTAGGAGATGAAATACGTAGCTCACCCCAGAAACACCGCCCCTGGTCCCCACGTAATTTGACTTGAGAGAGCGGAGCCCCAACGACGACTAGTCTTTAGCCGGCGAGCCTCTTACTGCTTGCAATTAACCTGGATGTCCTGCGTATTCTTAAGGTCAGGCACACTTATCCAGGCCATTTGCGCGCTTGAGGGAAAAACAGACTCTGATTGAATATAAACTTATGCTATCTGGTGGTGTAGCGGGGCTACACAGGATAGTGTACCCGGGGTACACTAATACACGCAAACCCAATAGTGTGTGTGGGACACTCACTAGCGACCAACATTACGAGCCGTCAATGTAACTATCATTGACGGGCGCTCAGGCGCACCGCTATTGGTTGAAAGGGCCACATTTCAACCTATCATGTGCATGCATTTCATGCAAATGCGTGAGAGCCAACCATGTTCTCACCCTTGCAATTAGATATCATCTTAAAGGGGTTTAGCGTAAAGATAGGCCAGCCCGCCACGCGGCGGGCTGCCATTCAATTCAGTTTTCTATTTTGATCTAAAGTGTTAAGTATATGCTTTAGAAATACGCGGGCTCGCGTATTTCTATCTTACATACAAACTTTAAGTCTACGCTTCCTCAATACGCGCATACTATGTATGCTAAGAAACAGAGCGTAGCTCTCGCCCTGTTTCACGCTTTATATTTCATAATCGAAGCGTACTTTACATAAACTACGCTTAACCACATTAATTGTGGCCGAAACAGTCGATGGTTTTGCATACAAATCTAACAGTTACCTACATAACATACCTTACATTACAGAACAGAGTAACGGCTCGTCTTTTCCATATGGGGTTACCTTACCTACATGGTGGTTCCTTTGATATAATTGTAGTTTTGACGACGTGCAATTACTGTTGCAGCAGCTCGTCTCTGGAACATGATCATACTACATATGTATTCGCACTTATAAAAAACATTGACACACAAAACTTCAGTAACTAGAAGTCAACATCGACAATTTTTACAGTCCAGGGTCACTGATCTCTTTCGTTTGAGCGTACTACGATAGTGTTTGCTTTTGTCAAAAGTGAGAATACAAACTGTCAGTACTTGATTATCAATATTGCCGAGGTGCAGAAAACGGAGCAACGACTCGTCTCTTGCACATGAGGGTGTCACGATCATGTTCTGATTTGTCTAAAACCTAGCTTTACAAAATATCAGTATAAAACTATTATTATTGACGACGTGTAGAAAACGGCGAAACGACCCATTTCTGTCACATGAGTGTGTCACCATCGTGTTCTGATTGGTCAAAAACGTAGCCATACAAACTTGTAGTACGTTATTGTCAATATTGACGAAATGCAGAGAGCGGCCCATCGGCTCATCTCTGGCACATGAGTTTGTCACAATCACGTTCTGATTGGTCGAAAACAGAGGCATATTTAATCTCAGTATGTAGATATCAATACATGTACTTGCAATAAAGGCGAATGGTCTTGTAACTTGCACACGGGTATACCACTATTGTTTTACAATGAGCAAAAAGTATATCACTAAAGTGAATAGTGACATGGCACTACTGCTGACATTCTGTATGTCACTAACGTATATTTTTATATATACATATATGAATTCCTGTCATAACGCATATAGCTCAATATATGCAAGACGGGAGGTTTTTTAGGTCAAAGATTGGACGTAACCCCACTAGGGTTTAGGGTTTAGGTTTAGGTTTACTACACAGGGCACACTACACACTACACACTGCACACTGCACACTAGACACTAGACACTACACACTACACACTACACACTACACACTACACACTACACACACTACACACTACACACTACACACTACACACTACACACTACACACTACACACTACACACTACACACTACACACTACACACTACACACTACACACTACACACACACACGACACACGACACACGACACACGACACACACACGACACACGACACACGACACACGACACACGACACGAACTACTCACACCTGGCCACATCCAACATCATCACGTAAAATACTCGCATCTTCTCGCCCATACTGTACATAACACCGACGTCGTATATTGCATACCCTGATCAATACTGCACACCCACTGCTGTATACTGTCTCCGCGCTGTCTGCTACTTGTCCATATCCATCACCGGCATCTCCTCTCACACACTGTACACAACATTAACCTCGTGACCTCCAAAATCCTAACAAATACTGCATATCACTGCTGTATACTGTCTACATGCTGGCTCACGCACATCGATCTTTACCACATTCGTCACCATAGGGTTTAGGGTTGGTCACCACGCCTTGCAGCTGAAAGCTACAGGTAGCGCGGCAAGCCTACGATAAACTCCTTCAGATGAAACTGCGTCCGGATTGGCAACCCATTGTACAATGCACCACAATGACACTGCAAGCACGTCCGTACGCTCATCACGAGGAGTTGCTATCCGTGGACTATCGCTCATCCACCGTGAAACCTCTGCTCAACCCGAACAACACCGGCGATGTTTGTGTCAACTCGGGACACCCGTTTGTCCGCTCCTTCGTGTCATTTGAGAACCTCCCGCTTGTAGAGTTCCAGCCCGAGGTATTGTTTGGCTTGTGTCTTGATGATGTAGTGTTGATGCGTACTAACACATTGTCTTTGACTCGTGCAATGTCCACAGCCCGTTATTTCAGACGAAGAAGCTAAACAAGCAGCTCATCTCGATGCACCCGAACGACG
>JAAVTI010001202.1:0-58492 GCA_011947335.1 Phytophthora constricta | reverse complement strand
ACGGGTCCGCACGCGTCAAAAGATCTGGAGGAGCCTATAGCGCGATCGTGTGGAAGCTAACCGAATGGACGGTGATCACTGCCGCGTCCAAATACATGGATGATCTGACGGTGAACGAAGCCGAGTACCGAGGCCTGCTGTTGTGTTTCGATCTCCTGTCTACAATGGACAGGGGGCGCCTTGTCATATGCTGTGATTCCAACTTAGTAATCCGGCAGATGAAGGCGAGATCGATTGCAAAGCACCCGGTCTGGTACTGCTCCGCCAGAAGGCGATGGAACGTCTACGATCTTGGCCCAAGCACGAATTCCTGCACATGAAGAGAGATTGGAATCAGAGTGCAGATCGTTTAGCTAGTGCAGCGCTACAACGTCAGGAGGGCGCAGTAATTACCTCAGAAGAAGACTGTCAAGATCTGGTGACGCTCAACCGGTTGGACGAGCTTCTGATACCAAAGGACGAAAGCGCAGTAGTCCGAGTAGCCGCAGTGACGAGATCGCAAGGTAGGCGACGCTCACAGCCCGAAGCGCTGCAGGAAGAACTGGTGCAACGAATTAGGGGTCAGCGAATTTTGCAAGCTCAAGACGAAGAAAAGTGGATAGCTGATCTTAAAACATACCTGCGTGGCGAAGTGGGCAGACTGACAGCCGAGGAAGCGAGATCATGCGGCAAAATCGCTGATGACTACGAGCTTGACGAGAACGAGCTGTTGTTTTACGCCCTTTGGCGAAGCGAATGGATGAAGATCGAGATCAGATTGCGAGGCTTGTGGTCCCGAAAATCTTACAACAGGATTTTCTGCATCATTATCATTTGAGTCTGGAAGGAGGTCACCAAGGGATCGGGCGAACTTACCAAAGGGTCCGATCGCACTTTCGCTGGAGAGGTTTGTACCGTAGTGTGCAGCGCTACGTAGGAGAATGTGTGGATTGTGATACCGGGAAAGGACGTCCCTTGATTCGAGGGGAATCGCCTGGCAACATTCACGCTACGTACCCTTTTCAGGTTATCGCAATGGACCACATCCCGTCCTTGCCGAGGTCGTATAAGGGCAACACCGAGTTGCTGATCTGGGTCGACTTGTTCACCGGGTACGTCGTCGCAAAGGCGAGTTCCTCGAGATCAGCGCAGACGATCGCGGAGAATTAGGAGGAGTGCGTCTTCCGACGCTTTGGCGCGAGTGAGGCCATACGCCATGATCGTGAACCAGGCTTTATGTCTGATTTCTTCCGTGCATTCAACCGGATACTCGGACAGAGACAGCGCGCCACGATGGCGTACAGCCCACAAGCCAATGGAACAGCGGAACGAATGGTACAGACGTTGACACGTGCTTTGAAGATGTATGTCACAGATGTAAATCCGAAGGATTGGGATGAGTATGCAGAACGTCTCACGTTCGCACTCAACACAGCGTATGACCGCGTGCGCAACGACACCCCGTTCTACCTGGTCCATGGTTGGGACCCGAGGTCTACGTTGGAAGCATCGCTGCCGCTTGGCAGCACGCGGCGCCGAGATCAAGACCCAAGGCGGTGGGGATACCACGTACAACAGCAGTACCAGCGTGCCCGCGCACAGGTCAATAGAGGCACTTCAGAAAGGAAACGCTGGATGACTAGTGGCACTAGCTACTGCTAATGGTGCGCTACTTCTCGTCTCCTGCATCGACAGTGGTGCTTGTCAGAAGCACGAACTTGTTCTTAAAGCGATCGACTGAGTGCGCTGGATGATCCCCGGGTTGAGATCGAAACTGGTTCCGCCAGGGCTCTGCGTCGTCACAGAGCTGGAGAGCTTCGACCAAGTTTTGTGGAGTACCGCCGTAATAGCCAGGGTACCATTCACGTTGCTCACCACGACACGGGAAAAGCAAGAAGAAGGGGTCCAGTAGGACGTCCATATCACAGTGACATCGCGCATTTCCTGCAAGATCGTCCGTATGACCGCCTTCCAAGCATCACCGGCACGAGATCGCCGCTGCTTACGATCCAGGCAATAACCCTCTAGGAATCTGCTCTGGGCTTTCTGTGCCTTGGTAATCGGAAGCGCGTGAGTGGCCTCCCAAAAGACTTGGAGTGTGGCAGCCTCAAAATTGAGATAGTCGTGGACGAGGTCGAGAAACCAGCCATGTATCCCAAACGAAACCGGAGGGATCGACGTGTCCAGCGTCATCCACGGACGGGAAGCCAGCAAAGCACGAACGTTGGCCTCGGTGATTAAACCTGGACGCCACTGAGATGGAACTGGAGCTTTTTGTCTGCGTGGAAATAACCACCCAAGGGGCTTCGCCACCGCTCGCAAAGTGTCCACAGTAAGTTCTCCAACACTGGTTTGGGATACGGTGTCGAGATCCCACGGAATAACCTCGCCCGCAGAGAACGCGCGGCAGGAACGGTATCCAGGAATCCAGTCACCGCGAGGAGAAGAGGTGTCGTGAAGAATATTCAACTCTTCATCGGACAGAAGAGCATTACGCATAGGGTGTTGTGGCCAGCTTTTTGACTGGCGACTACATCGGCGCGTCTTCCCCGTTGATCTCTCCACTAGCCGTGCCGCCATCAACATGATCTGGGACATCCTCCTCTCCCTCTCTGGCATTCGCACCACTGTCGGATCCCGATCCGTCACTGGAATCGCTGCGAGAGTTGTCACGGGGCCGCTGCAAGAGCTATGATCAGAGTCACGATTGGAGTCGCCACTGGGACTGCTGTCGAATTCATTGTCAGGAGTGGCCGCGCCGTGATCGAGCTGATCGTCCGAGCCATCAGATCCAGCAAGATCAACAAGATCTGCTGGGCGAGATCGGGATCCCGAGCCAGAGGGATCTGGCTCTGCCAGCGAATGAGTTCGCCTCGAAGAAGCCCGACTCTGCGTGAGAGCCACACGGACCAACTCGTCATCGCTGCTACTACCCTGATCCCGATCATGCCCAAGTGCTTGGCGTTGATGCCATCCGAGAAGACGACGTCGAGGTGTGGCTGTAGAACCACGAGTACTGGATCTGGTCGGATCAACTGCAGACTTGTGAGATCCAGACCTCTCTGACCCAGAATAAGACTTAGGGATTTTGGTTGGTCGCGTAGGAGTGCGAGATTGGGCAGGCGATCGCTTGCGGTTGCGGGGAGCCGAACTGGCACTGGCTGATGAGGCGTCAGCAACGCCCAGACGAGGAAACGTTGGACTTGGGGCCGGTGTAGACTGGATAAATGACGCCACACCTTGCAGGCGAAACCGTGCATCATCCCGCTCAGCTTGCACAACACGAAGATCTTCGACCAGCCGGAGACGCTCGATCTCAAAAGACTTGCGTTCCGATCGAGCCGCTGATAATTCCCGACGAAGCGAGCATTGTACCTCTCAGATTTCTGGACAGCTTCTTGGGCGCCGCGCAGATTATTGAGCTGACTCTCAAATCTGGCGATCGCCGACCGTGAAAATACAATCTGGGTCTCTGCCAAAAACGAGATCACATGGAGTTAGCGATGAAAAATATTGTGAGATATCCTGCGAAGATACGCACCCGCCGTCGGTAATTCAGCCAGGACTCGATCGCGACGACTAGTGGCACGGCGCAACTGCTCTTCCAGATCACAATTGATCTTCTCCGCAGATGCCAGTTGCTGGGCACAGCGTCTCGATCCTCGCTATATCGAGCGATCTGGCGCTCGGCACTTTTGATCTTGGAACGCGACTTGAAGGACAGGTCACTGGCTTGACGCTCTAGCGTGGTGACCCGGTGACGTAATCCCACTGCTTCGTCTTCACTTGCATTCATGGAAGCCTCAGCCTGCTGTGCTCGCTCGTCAGCTTCGGTCAAAGCCGCCACTGCCGAATCTCGGTCTGCTTCGGCGACCTTGAGAGTACTTCGCAGATCTGTGAGTTGAGCTTGAACTTCTGGAGCAGCTAGCACAGGCGAACCGGCACTCAGTCGTGCGTCTAAATCATCTATCTAGCGCTGGAAATCGAGAACTGCCTCCGAGTATGCAGTTTGCAACATCGAATACTGCGATCGGATGTCGGCGAGGTTTGAAGAGTCATCTTGACGCCTGTACATCTCCTCCTCAAACTCGCAACTCGGGCGAGAGCCTCTTGGAGTTGATTGTGCTTGGTCTCATATCGCTGCTGGCAATATTGGACGAAGGGCGAGGCCGCATTCGCCGCAGCTGACATCTGGCGTTTCAGTTCTTCAACGTGACGTTGCAGTACTGCATGTTCACGCTGAATATTACGATAGTCACGCCCTAGATCTTGGAAGGCGCGATCTCGATCTAGTGCGACAGCCACCGTAGCGAGAGTGGTCCTGATCTCATCATAATTTACGTCGGGAGCGTCGACGTCCAGGGTCGCAGGAGGATCAGCATAGCTGCGGAAGTCCGAGGCACCACTGATGTCCACGTGAGCACTTAGGGCCGGACCTTCCAGCACCGCACGAGTTTCTCCCGCTTTACCGCCGACTGAAACCGACGCTGTTTCAACCCAGAGGTCGCTCGCATCCAATCTACTATCAGACGACGCGCTGGCAGGGGCACTCGCTACGCCTTCACCTCCTCCGACTGTATCCCAGCCAACTATACAGCGCATACAACAGAAACAAGATTAGTAAGCAAACTGTGCTGTGCATCAAAGGAATGGCATGCCTCAACGACCTCTTCGGTCAACTATACGCACCGATTGGAGAGGCTTCGCACGACGTTACAGCAGTTGGACCACTGGACATGATGCGGAAGACGCCGGACAGCGTGTACAGTCACGACAGGATCTGGTAGTGAGCTGGGACATGCCCGCGGTCTCACTGTTGTGCGGCGAGACCACGCGCAGGGGGCGGTTGTGGTGGAGCGCATCCGGATTTCTGGGATTGATTGATGGTGACATGGACGAGATATGATTGGTAGACCCGATCAGGAGTGATGGCCATAGTGGGTGTCTCAACTGGCTATATGGATGACGCAATCATTCGTTATGATTACCTAATCTTCCCTATCCCATCCTAAAAGTAGCGTGTCTCACCAATGTCGCAATCATTCCGATACCCGATCTCGATGGCTGATCTCGGAGATCGGTGGAGCAACCATTACGATACAGGATCAGATCTGAGTGTGCCCACCGAAGAGCGTAATCTGGTGATGGCACGCTGAGTGGTACCCACTAACAGCGCGATCTTTGCAGCAGTCTTTTAACGACAGAAGCCAGTTGGCCAGATGTCAAGGTATATAAGGGAATGTAGGGGAGAAGCAAAAGATAGTGGGCGATAGGAATGCTAAGGAACAAACAGAGTTGAATTCGCCTCCTTCTGCACAAGTGGCCTTCGAGATTAACAGCCTGGGGCGGGAAGTATATTGGCCCACCCAGTGCTCGCGTAGAAGTAAGCAGACGTCGGTAGATCTGGATCGCTTGGCCAGACTACCTCAGCCCTCAAGACAAAGACCCCGCTATCGGAAGCGGCAAGCACGTAAAGGAAAGGACAAGGACAGGGGAAACACACACTCAGCAAGGCAACCCCAGGGCCCAGAGGACAAGTCTGGCCCGTCAGCGCCCGATCTCGAATTATCGATCGAGCCTGACACCACAACCCGCTGCTGCCTGAAGATGTTACCGCGCAGCAGCACCCAGTCCCGCGTCTCGCCAGGACGGTTCGTCCGACAACACGCACGTCTCTTTGAGACACCAGAAGAGCAGATCCAGCCCCGCCAACGGGTACACAAGGTGAGGAGCGTTTCAGCACTCACGGCTGATCGGAGTACCCCCTCTGTTAGTTGGCAGTTCGGGCGCCGTGTGTGAGTGGGTCGCGAACTCGTTTTCACGACTTCCGCTACACCACAGCTCCTTTGGACTGACTGGTTCTGCCACAGCGAATAAGTCTACGAGATCTTGTACATCCACCCCTTGACGGATCCTCAAGAATCCGCACAGCGCGTTATCGAGAAGTCTCTGGTAGATCTGCGGTGCGTTCTTGAGTCCAAAAGGCATACGCAGCCATCAAACAGGCCAAATGGAGAGATAAAGGCTGAGATCCTTCGGGCCCGATCCGTCATTGACACTACCCAGAAGCCGCTGGCCATATCCAGCGAGCAAAACCATAACACCTTGTCCAGATCCTCGAGGAGCTCGTTAATCAGCGGCATCGGGTACACCATCAGCCGAGTGAGACTATTCACCAGTCGATAATCAATACACAATCTGATGTCGATCCCATTCTTTTTATTGATCACCACTATAGGGGAAGCCCACGGCGACGTGGACGGCAGGATGATCCTGGCTGAAAGTAGACCCTTGATCAGATCCGAGAGCTTCTCGCGATACTGGGGAGCGACCTTCCGAACACGCTGTGCCACAGGCTTTGCATCACCAACGTCAATGTCGCACACAGCACCAATCGCGGCTGGCGGTAAGGCATTGCCCTTCCCGATCAGAAGATGGCTGTACTTCCAGATGACTTGACGCAAGCGGTTGATCTCCTCCGGGGTATTAATCTCCGGATCCCCCACCTGTATATCCTCGATGGTCACTTCCTCGGTCGTGGCCGTCACCTCTGACAACACAGCTATTTGACCTTTCACATCCTCAGCGAACAGGGCACCTCCTTCACGGTAGCAGACCTCCTCGCTCGGTACCTTTTCTGGATCCCCTTTGACTGGCGAGCAATTCTTGGTATCTTCCTGCACGGATGCTCCTTCGCCAGTGATGTCTCTTTTTGCATGGATCCACGATCTTCCAAGATGGGCGACTGGATACTAAGTGCTTCTTCGGAAACAGCTGTTTCTTCAGTCAAACCTTCTTCTGGTAGAGGTGCCGCGGATCCACAAGTCGCGTCGTCCCTCGCTGTCGGGACTCCTGCTGAGTGGCTGGACACACTCTCCACTATGCTTACCAAGCGCTCACTCAGTGCCTTAGCCTGCCCGTCGATGGCTGCTTGATCCACGTCATGGCGGGACACTTCGGTTGAAGATGAGTCCAGGGTGTCCTTTTTCTGTTCCAAATCAGGTTGCAAATCAGGTGACCCCTGCTGAATCGTCGCCACAGAGAATCTTCGCAGAATCTTCCGTGGTGTCACATAATCATGTCTCTCCACAGCCGGAGACGCTTCGCATTCAGACTTCAGCCCCGTTCCGCGCTCGGACTGCCACTCGGCCGTCGCTTCCAGCACGAGGTTCTGCCACTCCAGGTACCGGCGAGATCCAACGGAGATAAACCCCTGCAGGCGCGGGACTCGGTCCCCAGCAAGCCACATCCCCAGGCGCTCATCGCGCTGAAGGGTCAGCCCCTGTCGCCGATGTTGGTAAGTTTCATGTATCGGATCCGGCCTGGACCTCGAACCATCGTCGGTACCCAATGTTCACCGCGAGTAACTCACAGTTTCTCGTGGTCTGATGTCTTCAGACGCAGAGGCAGCTCCACCGAACCGCCGACCAGGATCTCCAAATGCTGTTCCAGCGTCAAGGATCGAGCCTTATCGCCGAAGAGCTGTCGACGGCCACTGAGCTGGATCCGCACTTCGTCTGGTAGACAAACAGATCCATCGGCCAGATCCAACCGGATCCCAGCCGGGACCATGAAGTCCATACCCAGGATGGCATCTTGACCCAAATTGGATCCGACCCACACGTCGAAGTAATACACCAGGTATCCCGCTAGCGTGATCTTGATCCTTGTCCTGCCTTCCGTGGTGTACGCACTCTCACCAATTCCCACACATCCCAACGTTTGACTTTCATCGATGTAGGACCCAACCTTACGAGCAAAGGTAATGTCCAAGATGGACACTTCAGCGCCGGTATCACATAGTAAGTCAGCCTTTTCGTTGTTAATCTTACCTGTCGTATTCGCCTGCTTAAACATCTTATCCGGGGTGTGGTATTTCCAGTAGCCACGAGACTCTCCAGGTAGGAGATCCAGGGACATTTCCACATCGGATCGAAGATATTCATCAGTTTGGCGGAAACTTGAGTCAACAGCAGTACGTTTCCATGTAAATCACGTGTATTATCGAATAGATCCACTTGCTTGACGCTAATTGGATCCACCGATCGCTTGTCAATAAATGCATAGATGCAATACGTAGAAAGCTCGGCTCGTACCAGATTCAAACCTGGCGAGCGTCCTAGTTTAACATCTTCTCGGCGGTAGCAGGCAACATGCCTGCGTGCTTGGACGGATTGTACCACTGGCGGATCATTTTATAAAACTCCTCCATCGGGCACTTGCCGACGTTGTGGAGTTCACCGCATCCCCGGCAGACGAAGAGGCAGCGGTCAGATGGATGTCCACGCTTCCCGCACTTCTGGCACGTGAGCCGTTTCCAGCATCCCAGATCCGTGTGCTTGATGGATCCACAGTGAGAGCACCGGTTGCCATTGGATCCACGGTAATGGGCATTGGATCCTTGATTCTCCGTTGTAGGATCTCTCATCGCGGACTCAGGTTTTCCCGATTCTTTGGACTTCTCGACATCCGGCCTTGCCTGCAGTGGGTTCTCAGTCGACGCCAGGTAGATTCGTCGTAGATCGCCTTCGAATCCAAACTTATCAGACTCACCGTCTGATCCACTCGTATCACCTTGGATAAGAATAGAGCGTATCGCACGGGCCGGTGCGGCTGGCGCGGTAGCCCGAGCAGGAGTGGACACCTTCTGGCGGAACTTTCTGGACCCAAACGCGGGCTACTTCTGGCGGATCTTTGCTCTCTCGCGAGCGCGTAGGACTACCTCCAGTTTATCGGCATCTTCCAGCCTTAATAACGTCAGTTGATCCGCGAGGTCCCGGTCATCCAGAGTTTCGATGAAGTGATCCACATGTTCCTGGCGGCTACTTGCTGGACCATCTTTGACTTGGAGACTCGCCCGCAGGCCTGCAACATTCAACCTGTGCAAGTACTCCAGTGGCGATTCCTCTGACCTTTTTCGTGCATGATAGTACTGCCAAGCAACCGAGACGCCTAATCCACAGTACGGGATCTCTAAACCGTTGAGCAGATCCTTCCACTTATTACGCGTGGATCGGCCCAGTTGTCAGTACCAGTTGCGCGCTGGTCCAGTCAGGAGGTCTCCAAACGTGAGGCACTTCTCCTCATCCGACGCTTGATCCCTCAAGAAAGCCGACTTGACCTTGCTGATCCAAGCTCGAGCGCGATCCTCATCAGCATCCTTGCCATTGAACTCCTTCAGATCAGATATGGCGGAGATTCGGACGCGTTGGATCACGGACGATCCGTTGGTGACGCCAGATCACATGGTTGCGGTCGCCACTGCGGCACGTCCTTGCGTCGGGATCCAAAGGTCATCAGGATCGAACTCAGCCGGCGATTCGACTGAAGCCATGTCGACATCCTGGTGTTCGCGTGGGAACGACGTTATCTGACGTTCCTTGAGGAAGCGCGTCATCGCCGCATTGAAGAACGACTCCAAGTTTCCTGGTAACTCCTGCTGAAAAGCGGCAATCAGGTTCGGATCCACAGGTGGAGTGAATCCGCGGGATCTGATGACGGGATCCACACTAGAGCGCAGAAATTCTTCACCTGAGGGGCCCAACGTCATGTGCGGCATAGCATCAGAGCTATTGGAGTCCACCTCCGACGTCGCCGAAGCGTAGTGGGAGGATCCAGTATGGTATACTGGACTGTGGATCCGGGGTGATAGCTCCATGCGGGTCCTGACTGCATGCGACTGTGATGGATGCTCGGCCTTGGTGACAGGCGCGCTTCCAACCACCAACGTCAGCTTCTCGTAGAGAGTCGTCAGTGCGAGTTGGATCACGTCATATTCCAGGTCGAAGAGATCCTCCGCCTGGAAAGCCTGTGCCACGATGCCAGCTTCCTCCATCAGACGCAGCAGAGCTTTCACCGCGTCCAGCTTGTTCGTCACCATCGGTGGCGCCTTAACTGGCCCCTTCCAGCTACCCAGTAGATGCAACGGCATTATCTTCATCACCGGGTTCATGGTCATAAACGTTCAAAGTTCCTTCCGGTGATATGCGATTTCGAGTTGTTCCTCAGTCAACGACTTGGATCTGAGATGATCCTCGTCCTCAGAGCCTGGTGACTTCATTTTCTTCCGCCCAGTCTTGGACTTGGCGGTCTTCTTCTTCCGCGAGGTTGGCGAACTTGTGGATGTGGGTCCTTCTGTTTTCACCATCGGATCCACATCCAGCGGATCTTAACGCGAGTCAAGATCCGCGGGTGCCCCGAGGGGCATAGGGATGAGGTTGAGGTTAATCTTCCAGGTCCGGATCCGGACCTTCCTCTTTCCGTCAACAGAGCTCCTCCCGAAACTCTGCCGATCAGCGGATCTTGCTTGATTCAGCGGGGTCGTCGGCAATCCGATCTCCGTCGACGCTTGACTGCCCGGTTCTATCTTCACTTGCGCATCTTCTTTCTGGGAATCACGGTGAATCCCGTGTCACCAGAAGATCCGGGCACGCGCACCATTGTGGTGTAGCAGCAGTCGCAAAAACTGAGTCAAGCAACCAGAAGCTTGCCACCTGCGCCCGGACACCGACTAACGGAGGGGTTCCCCGATGGATCCTTGATCAGCTGAATCTGGTCTCACCTTGTGTACCCGTCGGTGGGCTGGATCGGCTCTTCTTGGGACACGAAGTGACGCGTGGGGGCGAAGATGAATGTCTTGGCGGGACTTGGGAGCCGTGGGTGGAGCAGCGCGGAAATCTTCACGCTGCGTCCGGGGTAGATCAAACCTCAGGTCGACTTGGTCTGACCTGGATCTGGCGGCCTGGACTCTTCCAGGGCCGTCCTTTTCGTATCTGCCGCTTCCCTATAGCGGGATCTTAATGGGAGTTGAATGGATCCACGGCCAGACTATCCAATGGATCCACTATAATGCCAACGCGTAGATGCAACCAGTTGACGTCAGATGGGGCCAATATACTTCCCCGTGTCCGGTTCTTGGTCCTGAAGGCACTTGCGTAGTAGAAGGCAAAATCAACTCTGTTTATGGTTTTAGCTATCCTCCCTATCCTGAGATCCCATCCCCAAAACTGCTATCTCTTCTCATGTGGCCTCCTCGTGTGCCGGACTCTCTACTGGCTCTCAGCTACTCCTTTACTGCACATCCTTCCCGCTATCCAGCCGGATTTATCGTTCTTGAACATCATCAGTCGCTGTGGGTACACACTCCCAAAATAGGCACTGGATCCACACAGTGGGTACTGGATCCACGAACTGGGTAAATGTGTACCCAAATATGGGTACAGCAAGTACTGGATCCACCAACTGGGTAAAGGTGTACCCAAAGATGGGTACAGTGGGTACTGGATACTTGATCCCACTTCCTTCACATGTCTCCCGTCTCTTGGTTACTACCGCAGTTGAGTGACATCTGGGTCCCCGCTTGGGCCTTTCCTGGAATCCGCTTCACCACAGAAGCGCCACTTTATCAGCTCCTCTCCAGAGCATTGTGTGTCCACTTCACCCATAAGCCAAGCGTAGCACTGCAATCCATGTTTACATGTATCGCCCATGTTCCACATGTACTGCATCGCCAACAACTTCTGCTCACTGTAGTTACCAACACGATTGATACTGACCACACGCATCTCTTGAGCTTCAACTTCGGGATGAATTAGATCCACCTCACCGCTCGTCGCAGGAACTGCTCCAACCGCTGAAAGTGCCCGGCTCACCAGACTTTGTGGGAGTCGATACGGTGTATCGGTCGCAGGTGGGGTGCGCATGCTGATGGTCATGGTCTTCTTCTCGTGCCCCTTGAATCGAATCTCAAACGTGTCCAGAAACGAAGCCAGCTCCTTGCGTGGAGGTTGCATTGTTTCGATGTACTGCTTCACCTGTACAATATCTTTGCCGCGCAGCTCCTTCCGAAGCTTTCCTCCATTGTTATACGATTTCTTCTCAGCCCGACGCTTCGAGTCGACTTGAATCCGTTTAAGGCGAGGTCGACCAACTTTAGGGGCGCGCGAGTTGAAAGGCTTTAGCTGCATTTGTTCCGCACACTCGTCCTCACCGTGCTTTTGATCATCTTTTTCTTCTGCATCGTCCGCGTCCTGATGCGTGTGTACCTCGACTGTGTCGTCATGCACTTGTGTCGGCTCAACGTCACTCTCCTCATCCCTCAAACCGCGTTGAATGCTGGCTGACGCAGCTGAAGCTGAGGCGGGGACCGTATACAAGCTTTCCTGTTCCACCAGACCTCCAAATTATCCATAGCAACCGTCAGACTGCTCATCAGTCATATATCAACCAGCTCTGTGGAAAGCCGTGCAAATACGTTTTGGGCTCGCTTGAACTTGTCTTTTTCAGTCATTTGCTTCTTCTGTTTGATTTCATCTCGCGTGGATATATACCGCATCGGAGCTTCAACTTCGGGTAGCTCCACGTCCAAAGCTGACGAGCGGAGTCATCTACAGGAACATTCACAGCCAGAACACGGTTAATACCTGGAAAAATATGGCTCACACACATTGAATACATGGCAGCTACCTGGTTGGGATAGATGCATAAGGAATCGTTAGATAGCCCCCAGCCTTCTTGCGGAAGAGAAAACGTGTCGACAAGGGAGCAGGATTGTAACCAAGAACTCGCAATCACACAGCCAAGTCTGCTTTGTGACGTGGTGAGTCCTGTCTGCACGAATCACTTTCACCGTCTCGCCAGCGTCAATAAATTTGTAGTGCTGCATCGTATCAGGATCCGCAGCAAACTGGTACTCTTCGAAGAAGATATCTGCTATCTACTCACTCGTCATCCCCAGCAACTGGTTCATTTCCTCTCCGTAGTTGACATTGCGTGTCGAGCTAGGCATCAACGTCTTCGCGGAATACTCATCCTCTCTGCGTCGTTGGAACTTCAAAATTGCCTCCAGACAACCGACCATAGAATAAGAGCTGTCCATGTCAGCCTTGTGTTTGCCGAAAAGATTTCCAGCCGGTTTTTGGTGTTATTGCGGAAGTGAGGGAGTTTATTGCGCTCCGTAGAAGCCTACATCTCCACACAGCCCATCCCGTTCACGTCAAAGTACGTCCAAAGTGTGTCACGGCCATCACGAGTTGCCAGTACCTTGAACTCCTGTGCGTGGTCGTGCAGCTTATCTTTCGATTGAGCATAAACCATATTTGACACACAGAAATCCATCTGCTTCAGCACGCTGCTCGAATATGTGCCGTACTTCTTGTCATCTCGTATAGCCTTGGCCAGCCAGTTAGTCACATGAAAGTGGCACAGCAAAATCCTGCAGTCCAGGAGCATTCTTTTGAGCACTTCAACCTCCTTCATATCCTTGTCAACCACAATAACCTTCGTGCGTTCCCAGTCATTATACTTTTGAAAATGCTCGACAGTCTTGACCATGTTCCAGTCCGCGTTCCTCTCGATCACTGAATGCTGCACAGGTTGTCCAGTACCAAACTGATCCATAACCATGAAGGTGCACAACTGGTAATTGTACCTAATGCAAGAGGCAAGGACGAAATACATAGCATTCACATGGCAAAAACATGGATACATTTCATGATTAATACACGGTCATTACATAGTCAACACATGGACGATGTCAGGCTCACCGATTCGTCTTGTGCGTGCAATCGATCAGTAGCTGCTCTGGAAAGCGAGAGTACAACTTGCGCATGTGCTCTGAAGTGATTGAGATGACGGCTGTCTGTCCACGGGCATTTTCATTCACGGACGATACGTTTGCATCCGACTGCACGTGATACTTGACTAGTAGTTCAGCAACTCGATCTTCATCGGACAGCTCGTCACCTGTAACATCGAAACGGCAGCATTATTCACCCATCACAGCCTCACAGCAGCTAACCACCGGTCTTCAACGCCCCAGCATGCTTGATCCGTCGAATCAGGTTGTGGACGTCCTTCATTACCACTCTATGTGGAGTGTCGGAGCAAATGTACTCGTAGATGCGATTGGGCTTACTTCCAGATTGCACCATCAGCTCGATGTCACTCATGGCGGGAGAATCACTAAGTACCTGACGATGATTGGGGTACGCCTTGTAAATCTCTTCTAATACCTCGTGATTGTGGCCGTAAAACTCGCGCTTGATCTCGATACGCCACTTCCCAGTAGACTTCTCAAACACTTAAGCGTCAAATCGAAATGGGTAGCCTGTGTAGCGAACACGCTGCACCGGGCGACAACTCGTTGAACGACTCCGCGTTTTCCAGCCGTGTGTGCTGATGTACACACGCTTAGCAAGGTCCATGCGTGGTGGGATACCGGGGATCTGCGAGAGAGACATTCCCTCGTACCGCTTCTGCTTTTGGAGCCTTTTGTTGTACAGTTTTGCGCTCAAGGTTTTTTCAACTACGACGACAGTGTTTGTCCTCTCTTGGTAGCTGCTCGGATACACCTCTAGACTTGTCAACGACTTGTGAACCTTCTTTATCATTGGCACGTAGTGGAGGTCGTCACTGCAATCCGCGGACGAGTGTTTACGCGAAGTCCTGCTATTTGAAGAGGAGGTTTTATCGCTGACCTCCTCATCGTCCTCATCGTCGCTTTTCTCCTCTTCGCTGTCATCCTCCGTACCTTCGTCCTCAAAATCTTCGTCGTCGTCATTCTCCTTGGCCTCTAGGTCACCAGATGCTTCACCCGATACGGATTCTTCATCCCCGGCTTCTTCATCATCAGGATTTGCTGCGTCTGATGCTTGCTGTCGCACCAGGTCCTCCTCCTCCAGCTTAGCCTTCTGGTCCAGCACTTGTTGCGCTTTCAACTGCTTTTGAATGCGGTCAGTGTTCTTGGCCCGAGCCATATCTGTATACCGCAATCGTAAATCATAGTCAATACATAGAAAACATGAGCATATTAGCTCTTCCGTACAGTTTAGGCCAACACACCACGTTCACAGCACAACAAAATCTACGTCCGTACCTCCTCCAGGCGTGTGGCTTGCAGTGGGGCTAAAATCCAGATCAGGAGCGACGAGTTATGTCAAAGGCGAACTGCGCTTGTGTCGGAGTGCCTCGAAGTCCTGTTGCAGTGGGGGGCACTCTGCCACGCGGCTTGACGAGGTGGGGGGCGTGCAGCGTGCGCGCTAGCCAGTGCTTTCGGAAGTGGGTGGCAGCGGGGAGGGGGCAAATCAAGGGGCTTACAAGGGCAGTGTAAAGGAGACTAGGGAGGAGTAGTGGTTGGTAGGATTAACACAAACAGAGTTCAATTTGCCCTCTTCGGCACAAGCGACCAAGGACATCTGGGGCGGGAACGTATATTGGCCCGCCCAGATCGCGTGCAGAACCGCGGCTAAGGACCACTGAATTATTTGGCCAGGGTCCGACTCTCACCCCCAAGACCCCACCACAGGAGGCGGTTACAAGAACAAGGACAAGGACGCTCCAGGGTGAGCTCCAGGGCCCAGTGGATTCTGGCCCGCCAACCCCCGATCTTGAAGAATCGATCGAGACTGGCAAACCCAACCCCCGGCGACAGAGCGAAGGATATCCGCGCTGCCACCAACAGTCCAGTGTGTAAGGTACGCGGTCGTCTCTCCACACAGCACTTCATCTCGAGACCACCCGAGGAGCAAACCAGCCCGCCGACGGGTACACAAGGTGAGCAACTCAAGAACCTCACGGTTATCGGAGTACCCCTCCGTTAGTCGATGTCTGGGCGCGTTGGTATAAGGGCGATTTCGCGATCGCACTTCACCACAATGGTGCGCGTGCCCGGAACTTCTGGTGAGCCGGGATTTCACCGTGAGTCCCAGCAAGATGAAGAGCAAGTGAAGACCGAACCAGGGACTGCAGCGCTGACGGAGTCTGGATCGAAGACGACGCAGTTGAACGAAACGAGATCCACGGATCGACAGAATGCCGGGAGGAGCTCTGTTGACGGAACGGAAGGAGGTCCCGACGCGGACCTGGAAGAGAAACCTCCAGCCCCTCCCTATGCCCCCTCGGGGGCACACGCGGGTCCCGACGCGAGTCGCGATCCGCAGGGTGAAGACGCGAAGGCTCAAGCCGACAAATATTCACCCACCAACACCACCACCCCGTCGGCGGACTCGTCGACGCGGCAGACTCGGATGGCGACGACTGTGGTGGCTCAAAACTGTCTGAAGAATATTCGGAAAGGGCGTACCACCGCAAGGAGCTTGTCGCGTTCATGATCAAGAACCCCGTGATGAAGACTATGCAGCTTCATCTCTTGGGCGACTGGAAGGGATCCGTGACACCTCCTCCGACGGTACACAACAAGCTGGACGCAGCGAAGTCGTTGCTGCGTCTGGAGAAGCAAGCAGGAATCGTGCCGCAAGCGTTTGATCCGGAGGACCTCTTCGACTTCGAGCTGAGCACGATCCAGTCTGCGACGACGACGTTCTTTGAGTGACTGTCAGCGGTGGTTGGCTCCAAAGCCACCACCACAAAGCCACGTCGAGCCGAGCAACAACAGCCGACACGTACTGCAGAGTACCAGTCGGACTCCTGTCTGTGTCGTCGGAAGCTGGATCACAGTCGGAAACTTCGAGCGATCATCCGCCACGCATGACACTTAATCCGTCGAGTCGTCATATGCCAGGTGAAACGACGAAGATCCCACGATCCACGCCGACGCCACCTGCCCCGGCCGTCTCTGCTGTGCCCGGTAGTTCCGCTGCTGCCGAATCCGCTCCTCAGGAAGCGTTCTTGATGGACAGGATGACTTCGTTCTTCAACATAGCCATGGACCGCTATCTCAAGGAAAGGAACCTGCTGTTTCCACAACCGGGGCGACAGCAGCCGACGGCAGTGCCGACGCCACCTCAACCGGAAGCGGCACAACCAGTTCCGCCGATAATGGAGATCGACCATGACCGCGCCGCTGCAACGATAATGATCAAGCAAATACGTTACATTGACGAGGTGGTTATCAGGTTCAACCAAGAGAATACCAAGGTTGTCTGAGGCTGAATTGAAGCTGTCGCAGATGCAGTCGCCTACGACGGATGCAGCTCGGGCTGAGATGAAACCCAAGCGATACCGATCGCTTATCGGATGTTTGCTGTACATCACGACCTGTACACCTCCAGACATAGCGTATGTGGTGACGCAGTTGTCTCGGTTCCTTGAGAATCCGGTACAGCAGCACTTGAAAGCTGCTATTCAAGTGCTGCGCTACCTAAAAGCGACACGCGAGCACCGGATCTTCTACGACGGCAGCGAGGGCATGGTGAAAGTGGAAGCGTATACAGACGCGAATGGTGTACCAACATCGACGATCGCCGGTCTGTGTCATGCATCATGGTGATGATTGGTGGCGCCCCAACCGTGTCAAAGTCCAAGTACCAGCGCACAGTGGCACTAAGCTCAGTGGAAGCGGAGTACATGGCTCTCAGCTAGTGCACCCAAGAAGAGATGTTGGTGCGCGCAATGCTCAAGGACCTCGGTCATGAGCATGTGGGAGCAACGCAGATGTGGGAGGACAACCAAGGTTCAATTGCTTTGGCGACTAATTCTGCTCCCTGTAAGAACGTAAGAGGTGTGTGTGTTCGTTTCTAAAAAGACCGACATAATGACTGTTTGGCCCGAACAGCATTATATATGGATGGGTTGGCCATAGCAATCCGTTTTGGCTGTACCATAATCTAGTAAGCCACAGATTACAATTCCTGGCTGAAGAAAGCGCAGTCTAGCAATACGTACCAAACATTGTATGGAAATGTGACCACATTTTGTCTGCTACATTCGCTAACCAATGTCAATAGTGAAACCTATACAATTGTACTCTGTAGCCTCGTCGTTCGGCAGGTGCGCCGCAAGCTGCCAGCCACTGATCCGATTCAGTTACATATGGTCCTAAGTGTATACATCCATGTGATAAAAACTCACAAAAACCTCGTTACATCACCGTAGATCCAAAGTCAATAGTGAAATAGTCGTACTATACAGTAGTCAGTACTTTCATAGTTCCTATCACACGTTTAGCTACTGCATACCCATTCTCATACTGAATCGAAAAACACAGACTGATAGTAAGTGGCACAACTATCGAGGTTTATCGTGAACTGCCACAAATTAAGCCAACCTATACGTTCTTTTGTTTTGATAGCCGTACGTGTATTTGAGCACGGAGGTACTGCGAAAACAACGGGCTGTTGTATACAGCGGTACGATTCGCGCTGCCAATTTACTACGTCTACAAACACTGTGTTAGCAACCACTATTCAGTGCTTTGATGACGAACCAAGTGATTTCATGTTAGATCTCATCAAAGCTTGCAACCGCTAGACTGCACAAACCACAAGTGCAAGCAGAAGTATTTCGCACTAGGACTGAATTGTTGGAACAAATAAACTACTTGGGGCGAAGGACAAGGTGAGTTGAGGACATAACTGTTTTGGGATCTAAGCCTTTCCACTACAGCGCGAGTACCAGTAGCACTGGAACGAGTGAGCTGATAATTGAAGTGTGAGCTGTGCATATTACAATCCACTGTTCTACGTGTAGGAAGAGGCAGTGTGTGCATTTTCGACACACAACAGCTGAGACGAACTCACTCAAGTGACTAATCCTGGTACTGGCACTGTAAAGCTGCACCAGAGTGGCTTGCCTGTACGCACAGGGTACTGGAATATCAAACTGGCCGAGCCGCAACACAGCTATAGGAGGGGGTATATGAAGCGATGATTGGTGCTGCATAGCACTGGACAGTTATTTACCTCGAGGCAAAAAGCACTGTGCTAGACACCATTCTGAACTCACCGATAAGGCAGGACTAGAGTCTGTGCAAGACGCCAATCTGAAGTCACCGATAAGGCAGGACTAGAGAAACCAAACAATATTGCATTTCAGGGCGCAGGGCGCTGAAAACATTCAGACCGTGTAATCACACCTAGAGATACAACGTTCTGACTGAGCCAACAATACGAACTTGTAAAATGAAGACAACGGTAGACACTTAGGTTAGAGCAGAGATGTTGCACCTCGCGGGGTAAACGGGTGTTACAGGGTAATCCAAAACAAACCCTGTTGATCGATATGATAATTCAAATGACGACATCGCCATGTCATTCACGCTGTTGTTACTGCTTGCTGTCCCAGTTGATACATATCATATCGCATACAAGATGTACGCAACGGTACGCAACGGACGCAACGGACGCAGTGATACATCTATATATAGTGCACTGAAGTTAACTATTTTCCGTTGCTAATTTAACGTGCACAACTAATTCGTACTTTCGAGAAACATGCACCGCAACTACATTGTCGCCGTGGATGACCTTTCGTGTTAATGTCGGCACTTTGAGCGCTACAGAAGCTGACGAATTTCAAACATATTCGCGGAGATCAGCGAGGGTCGGTACCCATTGAATCTGGACATTGACGTAGATGATCTCTGGAAGACACGTGTGTTTTTCCTGAAAGTGTGCTGCAAGACGTTGAAGATGCGTAGACGTACGAGATGCATGCCCCAATTTCACCCTACTCCCAACTGATCTCAAACAGCGCGAGGTAGCCAATTCTCCAGGACTACTACGACCGTGGTCTCAACGCCTTAATCGATGTTGTCTGTCCGGGGATTGGTGAGAACATCTACCCGATGCTTATTTCGCAGGGAGGGCTTTCTAGCTCCGACTAACACGAATAATTGTCGGATCAGCGAGTTAGTAGCAGACAGAATCTCCGGGGAAACGCGGGAGTAGGTGTCTATGGATGCTATGAAAGGTGCAGACAACACGCTCTTCGAGCTGGAATTTCTGCACTCTCTTAACTTCTCAGGTATCCCACCCCACTGAATTGTGCTCAAGATCGGCAGTCCTATCATTATGGTACGCAATTTTTATAGTAACGCGGGATTGTCTAATGAGACACGGTTGCGCGTGCTGTCTCTTTGAGTGAGGTGCATCGATGACGTTATTATGACAGGGTTTCGGAAGGCCGGCGTGTCTTCATCCCTCGGATTATCTTCATCAGCTAAGGTCTTTCCGTTCCAGATCCGATGTTAGCAGCTCGTGTCATTCCAGCGTTCGCGATGACAATCTACCGGGATCAAGGACTGTCGCTGGATAGCGTGAGGATTTGTCTGCAAGGACCAGTGTTTGCGCATGGGCAACTGTACGTAGCACTATCGCGTGCAACTTCAAGGAAGGGACCAAGATTGCTGTCGACCAATTAGCTATTGAAGACGACACCGTGTACACCAAGAACATCGTGTACAAAGATATATTTGCGCGAAACCAAGGGCTTTTAACTGCGTAAATACATTGTTAGTTTTTTCATAATTTAATGGCATACTGGTCTGATCAGCTACATCCAGCTGCCGAGCGCAGGGAAGGCGGCACTGAAGATTAGTGAGATGCAAATCGAGCGAAGCGGGTTGTGACAAAACATGACCGAGCGTCCGCGTGAGCGATCGCCCCCGCCGCTAGTGCTGGTTATAACGCTAGAACCAAGCATGTGAACATTCGTCACCACTTTATTCGCGAGATTGTTGCGCGGAACATCATCGTGGTGGACTACGTCCCGAGCACCAGCTTACAGACATGCTGACAAAGGCACTGGGAACAAAGCGCCTCCAGTACCTCGTCTCCACCACCGGCCTGCGCACCAAACCCATCAAACACTTGCAGTAAGTGGGAGCGTTGATCAGGCAGTGCGTGCACTCGTTTCTGGCGGGCACGCGCCAAGTCCGGGACCTGGAGTGCATTGCGCATGAAGAGGCAGGCGTCCTGATCGGTGATTGGTTAAGATAGACGCGTTCTGGGATCCGATTGGCTGATAGGATCACACCATGCATTCTGACTGGTTTATTTCAACTTCAACTCGCATGATTTGCTTCGGGTGCAAGACATCGGAGTGACTATTTTCGCAAGCTGATAGCTTTTGATCTAGAAGGCGCGCACGAAGAAGGCTGGAAACAGCGGGAAGCCGATGCTAAAGCAGCTTGTGAGCGACATAATTCCAAAGTGCATGTCCAGCTGCAGGAAGAAATGACTGCACGCTTGTCGACCTACGAACATAAAGTCCAAGAACTTGAGACGCTACGTGCCCAGGAACAGCAAGCTGCTCTAAACGCCCGAATGTTCCACGAACAAGAGATTCAGAAGTTTAAGTCGACACCGTACAAAGCCCCGGACCCTAAGGCATCACCGTTCGCTCCTAGTCCCGTGCCTCAGGCACCGACTCAGGTAATGTCAGCCGAGTTGTCGGAGGAATCCCCGATCAGGTAGTGCTCAAGTTCCTGGTGCGATGTCTTCAGTCGGTGACATGGTGCATGGCAAGCATGGCACTGGAATCCAAGGTGACCAGTTACGAATGACCCTACAAAGACATGTTCCGAGTTCATCAGGGGCGAGGGGCCCTGCCCGGACCGGTAAGACCGAGCAGGCTGTTTCCTCGGTGATATTCGAGACTGTTCCCAGGACCAGTGATCTTGTAGTACTTCCGCTCTCGATGCCACGACGCTAGAATTCAAGGAGAAAGTGTCCAGATCCGGAGGTGTGAAAAGTCGACTTCCAAGAAGAACTTGTGTAAGAGAAGCAAGCGTCAAGGGACCGACCCTTCGGGGCCTGGTTTCGATCCTGATCCAAGTGACTCAGTTAACAGTGATTCAAGTCTCGACTACAGTGCTAAGACAGTTTCATCGTCCGTGTCCCAGGATGGCAAGACGGTCGTCACGTACAAGCTGTACATCGCATATAATGCCATGGAGCAGCTCAACCGTGATGCACCTGTCGAAGACCATGTGGCCTGGTGGGAAAGGTTCGTAGACTTAGCGCGTCAAGGTGCCTGGGAAGATAGCAGAAGATCCGTCAGCTCAAGGGGCGAATGCCTGCAGCTATTCGGATCGGTATGGTCAACTGAAGCCCAGGATTCGTCACAGCTGGCCGGCGCTTTCGGAGAAATTCAAGCGTGCCGAAAGTCGAACACCCGGACCATTTGTTGAAAGATATTACACGCTCAAGATGCAAGGCAGCGAGTTGTTTCTGGACTTATTTTGTCGACTGAACCGTGCTGCTGTGAACGCGGACATCGCATACCTTGTGCCGTCCAAGAAACGTGAAGCGAATGTGCGTCGACTCGTCAAGAAGCTCAAGGATACCAGGCTCAAGCCCTCGCTCCTGGCAATAACGTTCAAGAACATCGATGTCTTGGAACTTGCACTCACGCGAGACAAGGCTCTGGGACTGCGGATGCACCTGATTCAGATTGCCAGAGACGCGACCCTCGTGCGGATAATATCACACATCAGAGTCGGTTCAAGTCTACGCGACCAAGATCAGGGCGCGCTTTTGTTCAGAACCAGGAACATGATGATAACTCAGTTTCGGAAGTGTCGAGGGTGACTTAGTGGAAGAAGATCTCGTGCTCAGGGCCAATGTGGCAAGACACAAGTCGAAGGCCACTTTGTCACCACGACATATTCCAAGTAACCAATCTGCTACAAGCAAACAAGCTCCGACCCAAGGTCAGAATATTGCTGACTAGATGTACCGAGTCATGGAAAACGCGGGTTGGCGATCGACACCTGAACAAATGCTTCTGGGGGTATCAAGCTCCAAGTCCGAGACGAGACACTGCGTATTGTGAGACGTGTCGCCGTTGGGGACAGCATACCGAAGCCAACTGCTGGAGTGATTTATTGTGTGATCGATGTCAGCCAGGTGAGCATCCGACGCGAGCATGCAACGCTTCGCCGTGTCCCATGTGTGGACGTTTCCATGGTGACGATGAATGCGAATCCTGGAAGACCCTCCAAGCCATCAAGAATATCGCCCGACAAGGAACACTTAAGGACCTGCCAAGCCACGTCCTGCATAAACTCCGAAGTGGTGTAGCCAATTCTGACAAGACATCGTTAAACTATCCAGCCCGCTGGGTAGCCATTCGGTACGTGTGGATCTAAGGCCCTCAGAATTGTGTGTCCTAGTGTACGTCGGTCTCTATTTGAGAACCAAGAACCAAGATAACTTGCCATGCCCGACAGCTGCATACCAAGGTCAACTTCCGTGTCCTAGACCACCTGTCTTACCAGTAAAACAGGGTCGCGAAACACCTGATTTTGGTGACGTCGCGGAACTCGGACTGTTACCTGGGGAAAGGTATGGATGATGGGCGGATCGTGATCATGGTTGCAAGCGGAAATTGCCTTGGTACATGATGCAGTGAATGATTGACGAACCAGTATCCTATTGGATCTGGTGCGTCCGTGAGCCTCATTAGTCTTGAATTTACGTGTAAGTTGGGACTTGAGCTCAGGAACCCCGAATAGGTGGAGTGCCAACCATCATTGCAAATGAAACCCAGGTCAAGATTACGCTCGGTCCTACGGTGGTTTATATTCTAGGTTTATTAGTGGCGAATATTGGTGATGGGATGGATGTGTTACTTGGAACAAACTTCATGTAGGCCGCGGGAATTCGACTTGCGGTTCGTGAAGGACTAGTGATGTTGCCCGGTGAGGAGACTATTCCTCTGAAACGAAGTCATCGCCCTGATCGTGTCGGTGTGGATTTGCCAGTGCGGGCTCAGGAAAGTTTGTACTGGATCCTGGACAAGGAGCTGTGGTCCGTATTCAGTATGAATTACCTAAGCCACAAAGAAAAGTTGTTTGGGTTGGGCGAGGTGACCGCTGGGTGACTAACATGATGTGTGCTACCAAGGCTTGGCCTGTCGCGGTGAAGGTGGTGAACATTTCAGACAAGAAATTTTGGTTAGACACCAAAACACAGCTGGAGTTGTGGGGTATGGTTCTTTCCCTACGGCCGGGCGCTTTGTCCGACCTGGAACAAGTCATTTCAAAGAATGGCGGCAGCTCATGTATGACAACATAGTGCCGAACAAAGCTAAAATGCGTGCAAAGAAACTGGCTGGATTGATCGAGTATTCAGATTCGTCTTGGGCGTCTCCGATCGTGATTTCCTCAAGGAAAATGGTGTGGATATAAGGATGTACGTTGGTTATCGCATTGTCAACGAGTTTATCAAGCTGCCACGGTACCCCTACCTTTGATTGGTGATGTTCTGATCGGATTTGAGTCTGCGATTTGGTTCATATCCCTGGATATGGCGAGTGGTTTCAGGGCAATGACGATGACGGATCGTGCTAAGTGGATCTCTGCTGTCATCTGTCCGCTCGGACACTTCCAGTCGATCCGGATGGCATCGGGGCTTAGAAATGCGCCGCTGATTTATCAGTGCGTAATCAACAAATATTGTGGGGGTTCCTTTGGTTGGCTCCAGACGAAATAGCTTAGGACGACGTGAGGTCCTTTAGTACCTGGTTCTGAACAACCTGGAACATGTTCACCCAAGAACAACTGAGCCCAAAGTCCCGATCCTGGGATAAACTAAGACTGTGTTTCAAAGCAACATTCCCATGCCTTCTCATTTTGGTCCTGTTGCGGGGAAGTTCGTCTATCGATGACATCGCACATGGAACAGAGACCTGGGACAAACTGTGTGAGGATTTGGACGAACTGTTGTTTCAGCTCCAATACTAGAATATTTTAGTGAGCCCAAGAGCGAGTTTGGAAAAGTAACGATCCCGTATCTTTCCCACGAAATTAATGCCGAAGGTATTTGTCCGGTACCCAAGACCGCTAGAGCAGTCCAGGATCTTCCGTTCCCGTCTACACGGAAGAGGGTCCAGTCATTTTTGGGCAGTCTGAACTGTTATAATAAGTTTATTGAAGACTTGCCCGTGGCGCTCTACGAATTGATGGAGGAACAAGTACGTGCTGGTCGAGATTTGTCCAGGGCCAAGGAAGCACTTGAGATCCTGAAAAGAAGACTGTGTCTACTGATGTTTTACGTCATCCTGACCGGACGAAGCCATTTGTCGTGATCATACTTGCGAATCTTTGGGGGTGTCGGCTGTGCTGGGCCAGGAACGTGATGGCTTCATTCAGCCTGTGCGATTCACCGGAAAGCTCTGAACGAGTACGAAGTCAAGTATCACTTCATCGAGAAGGAAGTCGTTGCGTTACTCCGTCGTCTTAGTGCATTCATGCCCTTGATGACGAAATCTCACCTGGTAGTTTATTTCAGGTACTGTGTCCTAAGTTGACTACTCCGATCCAAGTTTTTGGATGGGCGATGTTTACAGTGGGCGAAAATGCTATCACCATGGTCCATGGAAGCGCATAAGATGGATCGTGACCAGGATGGCCTCGCGGCAATACTGGGTGCAGGTATCACACCAAGAGAACACTTGGACCAAGTTGCAGAAGCATTGATTTCTTCCAAGGGGCGAATCAAGCCACCTCCTTCAAAACGTTTGGAGATGCTGAGGCGGACTACCAAGGATTCGTCATGAGTTTCTATGGAGTTGCCAAGACCTCAACACGTCAAAGCAGTTGGGGCTGTGTCTTGTAAGAAATACCTGGATGGAAAGTCCTTATAGCGAAGGCTTATTTCCTAGAAGATATAACAGTGAATGATTCCGAGCATCGTGGAATGCTCAAATGAATGGCATTGGCCCTGGAACAATGAATTGGTGATTGAAGGATTGCTATCCAAAAGGTCCGATGATTCATCAATTGCAACCAACCTAATCTGCAACGTAGATTGGCCAAAGTCGAGATGCTAAACCCTAAATTCACTGAGGTTGGTACACGTGAAACACGACTATAATCAAGCGGCTGGTTTCTTGACGTCCAAGAGGTAAATCCGGGGAGGTCGAAGACGAGGACGAGAAAATACACTTGAAACAAATGTCCAAGATCGGAGAATAGCTGATTAGGACCAAGCAAGATTCAAGGTTGCAGTGAGTTGAAACTGAGGATGCTGCTAAATGGTCCAAGACACCAAGGTTATGACCGCAGTCACGCGTACTCACTCAAGAAATGAGTCAACCCAGGGAAATGTGGATAATCCTTTAGCGACTCAGAAAGAGCGATGGCGTCGAGTTAAGACTCATCAGGATGCCGACCCAGGTGATGTCGGGATGGTTTCGCATGCTCAGCTCAGGAAGATCGCCAAGATCGCTAATCGCATGATTCTGGATTATCGGGACCTGCTGTATTACTTGAAGCAGGCTACAGCAAATGGCCCAGGAACAGTAATGACGAAGCCCGAGTGGTGATACCTGAAACATTACGTGCCGACATCCTACACTACGTGCACGAGGATTTCCAGTTAGGACATCAGGGCATAATTAGGACATACGAACGACTTCATCGGGAGTATTACTGGCATGGCATGTGTGCGGACGTGGAAAGGTTCGTCAAGGAATGGGTTGATTGCGCGTCCGCCAAGGGGCGACCCCGACGCAAAACCATCGCCAGGAAAAATTGAGCCTAGGCGCCCGTTTGAAGTGGTGTCGATGGATTTGTCACACATATGCACAGGTCCAAACGTGGCAACACGTTCTTACTCTTTTCCAAGACGTGTTTTCTGGTTATGTGATGTTCAAACCAATAGACATAAAAACCGCCCAGGATGCGGCAGAGGCTGACGAGGAATGTGTTTTTCTGTGCTTTGGAGCTAGTTTCATGATCAGACATGATCAAGATCCGAGGTACATGAGTGAATAATTCACCAGGTTATGGGAGCTCCTGGGTAGCAAACAACGTGCCACTCTGGCAAATCGCCCACAAGCGAATGGTCAACAAGAACGTTCAGTACAAACCGTCATGATAAGTGCTCGTACTAATGCAACCGAACCTGATCAGACGGACTGGAATAGTCATGCAGAGCGTCTGATTTTCGCCCTGAATACGTCATACGATGCGACCAGGATGGATACACCATTCTACTTGGTTCATTGTTGGAATGCTTGTGGTATGGTTTCTGTGATGCTACCTGAGCGGACCGCAAACGACTGGCGACGCAAGTTCCAGAGATATTGTAGTTATGCAGTGGCATGTGCTAAATATCTCCAGGAACAAGGGAAACGCGCTCGATCGAGGGAGCAGACTAGGAAATGGCAAGAATTGTCCGACCGAATCAAGCCTAGATTTGAGGCTGGCGATGCGGTGTGGTTATATATTCCAAAAGTCCAAACGGGACTGAGTCAAAATTGGTGAACTTATAGCATGGCCCATTCAGGAGGAAGTACACGACAATTTCAGAGTGAAGCTCAAGATTAGTAACACTGGTTACCGCGTGAATCCATGGGTGCGTGTCAGTCGTCTAAAACCAAGATCCCTCTTCCCTGAACGTCTGAGTACCCAGGAACATGTCGATGAAGAAGATAATTTCGATGCGGCTTTATTACCTGAAGACAGCTGGAAGCCTGATACACAGAATGACGAGTACGAGGTTGAGGAAATCCTGGACCTGAAATGGACCAAGATGACCAAAACGGCGAAGCGAATCCGTGAATACTTGGTTAAGTGGTAAGGTTACTAGATCCTGAATGGCTACCAGCAAGTCAGCTCAATTGTGGTGCTGTTCTAAATGAATTTAATGAGGGCGCCAGAGCACGGGCCAAGTTTCGAGCTATGCAGGCTGGAGATGATCATCCAATATATTAGCGCGTCAATGGCATTATACCTGGAGTTGGAAATGATAACTTGGAAATGATCACTTGGAAATGATCACTTGGAGATGAAACCTTGGGACATCAAATGTGAAAGCGACTTAATTAATGACTGATCGACCTACGGGTGTTTGAGATACTGTGTGTCTGAGATGCCGGTCACGGGCCCTTAGAAGCCCGAAATGGTAGTACCAAGATGGCAGGAAGCTGTCTAGGTCCTAATCCACAAACATGGTTCGAACATCCAACTTCGAGAGTGCCCTAGGAATCCGTGAAGGCCAGAAAGAAAGACGACTTAGAAACAAGAATCAAGAATTTTTATTCTTGGGGCTTATAATGACGACTACGCTACAATCATGCAAAACATAAATGGGGTAGTGGCCTAAGAACAAGAATTGTCCCACGATCAAATAGCCATGAAAGCGATCGGGTTCTGGACACGTACATTCAAATGCATTTTTGTCTCTCTAGAAATCCACTGACAGGTGCTGGATACGTTGTTGCTCGTTCTCTGCCATCGCCCACTGCGTTCGTCCTGGTTCGTCGGTATCGACAACATCCGGCTGTTCAGTCAAATTTACAGTTTGCGTCTTGCGACGCTCGGCACCGAGTGGACCCATCCAGATCCAGTAACAGCACTTGTCCGGGAGTTTCCATATGCCAGGTTCGTGAAATATGTGAGGAGGACAGCCCGGGGTTTCAAGTAGCTTCCTCGCGGAAGATTTTAAGCTTCCAGAAGCGAACCCCTGTGGCTTCGACGCTCGCTGTGAATTCTCTTGGAATATTGGTCTTTCTTGGTGTCAAAATTCACCTAATGCGGTGTTTCCCAGAATCTACGACAATAGTCTCGCATGAACTTCACGTAATCATCCAAGGCATTCTTGACGTATCCGTGAAATCTTGGCGCCGATGAAAATAAATTCATTCTGCCTTGGTACATCGCGTCCCAGGGTGTGTATTGTTCCAAGTCGCGATAAATCTTGGAGTCCCAACGCCGCTTGAGAATGTCCAGCTCGACTTCCTGGGCTCGTAGTCTGGGAAGCCGGGAGATTGTTCCTGGTACCTGGACGACGCACTGACAAATTGCATCAAGGATATACATAGTGACACCAGAAAATAATACTTGACCAGGAACTTCAATCAGTTCCTGCTCGGCGATCGTTCACTGTGTATACGGTTTCCGAGTCAGTGGAGATTTCGTCCGGAGACTAGCAGCCTTGGAACGGCTGAACCGAGCTTCTGTTTCTTAAGAACTCGCTTGGGTCCGGACCTAGACTAGGCGCTAGGTGTCGGACCAGGACCATTTCCGTCTTCATCACTTGAATCCTCGATTTTTGGTCGCTTGGCGGCTGGTTTCTTGACCGAAAGGCCTGGGAGGGCTTCTTCCAATATGTCGTCCGCTGTGGCACCAGAAACGTCACGACTTGGATCATACATCGGATCCTTCGATGTATCATCTTCTCCATCCGAGCTCAGCAGTGAAGGATCAGTGATCGCCGCACAACCTTGATACAAGTGGCCCTAGGTTGGAGGCTGCTGATGTCTATCCCGCAGACGATCCAAGTAACTTTCTGCTTTAAGGTAGTACCGTTCTGGGATTTACTTGGTCCAAGGCGTGGTGTCAAACTTGTTCTAGTACATTATGCTACAAAGCATCTTAATCAGGCCAGACCTGCTGATCTATTCGTGAGCAGGCTTGTCTGTGGCCAACCAATCCAAGGCCTTTTCCAGTGTGAGACCACTCCGTAGACACTGGTGAACATCATGACGAAGGTTCGCCCGGACCACCGGTCCCAACCGTGCACGCGTGTCGACCTTGGTAAACCGATTACTATCCCCAGGAACACGAGGTTGGGGGCGGTCGTCATGAAAGTGAGTAAAAGGCTGAAAACAAATTGCACTGCCTTTGGTGCACGGCACTTTGAATGACCTGTCTTCAAGGCGGCGGACTTGGAACGTGACGCACCAGACCTAGCGTCATCAATCTTGGACGGATCCGTTTCCTGGGTCATGTCCACTACGACCGGAAGTTGGACTGTGCAAGAATCACCAATAGATCCAGGGGTCCATTGTTCTTGGTCGTCAGCACTATGATCATCACCAGGATCCTGGGATCCTCAGGTTGCCGGATGAGGGTAGGGTGCACATACGTGACGAAGATCACGAAGGTCATGCACCGTCATCCTGTGTATCCCAATCAGAAGGTGCTGCGAAATGCTGGCATAAATCCCGCAGACGCTCCCAGTTAGCAACCAGTTCCGTGTGCTCCATCAAGAAATTCATACGTTTCCACGGATCCAGGGACTGACGGCGAAGCCGATTTCTCAAGACCTGACAATGAGCTTGGGCATCCCTCAGCTGACCCTCCAACTGTTGCACCCGTTGTTTTAAGTCGCCACGTTCATTGTGGTGCTCGTACGAGAGAGCCTTGACATCGTGGGCGAAACGTTCTCGGTCCTCCCGAGAAGTCCACTGGTTTCACTGGCTATCGTCATACCAGAAGTCACATAGGTACCTCCACTCACGCATGATTTCTTCCACTTCACGCTGAGCACGAAGCGATGCTTGTAGTGCGGCCGTCTTGGAATTGCGCTTGGTCCAAGTCTTGCAGGCGACGGTACTGGGACAAAATCCGCCGCAGGAAATAGGTCATGTTCAGGACGCGTTCTGCCAGATGTTCCGGGGAATATTGCTTCAGGATTGCAGCAAGCTCCCGGTGTACATTTATAGTACCCAGGAGCTTCTCAACCTCTGCTCCAGGAGTTTCCCTTGGACGTTTGCGCAAACAAACCTCACGAACATCTGACCCCAGGATCTCGGTGAGATCGTGGATGGCCTCGACGGTGAAATTATCAAACATGAACAGGGCATCGAGGCCACCATAACCGTCCTGAAACAATGCACCATCATGAATGGCTGCAGCTGAAGCTAGTACCGCCGCGACAAATGTTTCGCCACCAGGCGAGTTTGCGGGAGGGTACGTCCAGCGAAGCAAATAATTATCGTCACCAAGCTCAGGAACATCCTTGAAACGGTCTTGGATGACCTGGCCCAAGGATGGTGGCACGTTCGTCAAGTCTTGCTCGCGAAACCATTCCAATCCTTGGACCAGGGTATTCCAACCCCTTGCAAGAGGTTATCATAATCATCGTCTCCAGGAACAACTCCCTCTTCACGATCCCGGCGAGCCTTTGCGTCGAGGAGAGAAGCGTCCTCAGCGCTGATGCCATGCTGCCCAGTGCCGCTAATGCCGACATCCGCAGTGTCGTCAAAGTGCACGCGGCGTGGAGCACTGCTGATGGCGCCTGTTCCTGGAGCATTATCATCAGGACCGTGGGGATCAGTGGAAGCTGCGCCTGGCGCAGGATCCGGGGCCTCGACAGGAAGATCAGGTGCTTGGTCAGCCTTTAGCGTCGAAGAGGTGCTTGGAGGCTTGGAACGGGTTGCGATCCGGACAATCAAGATTTGAGTGCGTGGAGAGTGTGGAGATTTCCTGGTCCTCGGAGTGTGCCAGTTGATGATCCGAGGGGTAGTCTGCTGAGAACCGTCGCGAGAGACGGTGCGTAAGAATGATGCGAGCGCCGGGAGTTGCACAGGATCATATGTGTCCTGTTTGGATTCAGTCCTAGCCTCTGCAGGCGGGGTAGTCTCTAACGTTTGGACATGATGCTTCAGCTCGGTTGGAATGAAATTCCACTCTGAGATGTATTGCGACCAGAGGGACGCTTGCCACGATGTGTTTTGAGTTTTCTATTGGAACTCCCCTGGACAGGATCTCTCGGCTACTATTGACTCACCATAAGGAGGGAGAGGAGCCTAGGGCGAAATGCCATCTGGGAGTAATGTCCCAGATTGAAGCTGCGGAAGATGCCACACACGTATCACCCAAACTGCTCCAAGTCCAAGCGTTCCAAGCACAAAACAGTTCCAAGTGGCGGATGACCAGGAACAAGTTCCCAGAAACAAGTCATCAGGAACAATTCTACCAGGATAGAGGGTCACCCGAGATCTTTTCCAGGACTGCCTGAAAGGCCACGGTATCCAAGAATGTGCGAGATCGCTGAATGCGTGTGCCCTGGGCACTGCTCCGGGACGGGGATGAAAGAACGCTTGGTTCGAGCGACCCGCGGGACGAAGTAACCCACGAGCATCGGTGAAGGGAACGCCCCTGCTAGCCGTGTCAAGTAGCTTGACATAAGACAAGCCGGCACGCCAAGTTACACGAGTAGAGTCCAATTATAGAGTAATAAAGTCGATCAGCCTGTTTTTGCCTTCTTGTTCATGTTCTGTGTTGCTGTTCCTGATATTAGCAAAATGACAAGTTATTACGTGCGGGGCGGCGGGCGGCTGCTACAAACCGGGGCGTGACCCCCTTAAATCCACGAAGGAGTCACCCTTAACGCGCCATCCGTCCCTGCAGACGTACACCCCGTCTTCCTTCTAGCTCGCTCCGGCACGATGCCGAGCCATTCATAACAACGACGACACGGCTACGTCCAGTACTACCTCCATCCTTGTGCTCGACACACCGTCTCCTTCCCGACCCACGCCAGACCATAACGCTGCATGACCTCCGTCATCGCCGTCGTCTCGCCGACCCGCCGCTCCCGCCAGTCATCAGCGCCGCCACCAGATCCTTGGCTTCCACGAAATGATGGCGCGAGGCTGGCTCTTATGCCAGCCAAGGCCCCGTTGTAGGAGTGGATTATTGGCCAGCTCCATTAGCCAATGAGCTTGCCCTTCGCCTGGCCGTTCTAGAACACCTTGAGCCGTTCCCCCATTGCGCGTTAGTCCCGACCCGGGACACCCTCCCCGGCTAGACTCGAGGCGTCCTCGCCGAATCGGGTACGTCGGCTGCAATTCACCAGCCGGGATAATTAGTAAGTCACGCTCTGCTTGAAGGTCCGTTCGGGACGAAGGCACACTCCTTTCCTCGAAGAACGCCTCGCTCTCGGTCGAAGAACCGTCATCCGCACCACTTCTTCCACTTCTGACGACGACACTTCCTCCTTTATAGTTTGCTTCTCATCAGAGTACGCACCACGTTCACGTCTAGCCCTTGCTCTCGAACGGGTGATGACAGCAGCCCACGCCCTCTTGGCTGTGACCCACGGCTGTATGTTCTTGACGGGCTCTGCGAAGTCACAACTCGAGCTCACATGGCAGTACACACCGAAACAAACCAGCACCATCGAACAGATAGAGCATCCGTCAATCATATGCCGTGCGTAGTTAGCCAAGTTCAGCGTGGCCAGCAGAACGTCAACGCCAATCCAATGCAGACAAAAAATACAGTGATCCATACACCAGTCGCGGTAGGAACACCAGAACCGAAGCCAGGAAAAACGACACCATCATCAATCCGTGCGGGCCATCCGTTGCACGCCTAGCCGTGGCTACCACGGCGTGGCGTGTACACGCTGAGTACTTCTTGCACGTGCTCCAGCTTAGTTGAAGTGTGAGGGCATTAGAATGCACCGTAGCAAACCACGCGTCACATCATTTGTAGACAATAGTCCCCAAAACACCAAAGCACGGGGCGTTCTCACAAAGTACGGCCATGAGCGCCTTGAGGACACCCATCAGCATTAAGTATTAATAGCCATCCTTGTAGCCAGTCAGCAGGAGTCGTTCACGGGCCATAGCCTGATAGCGAGATAACGACTCCCCACACAAGAAGCACCATCCAGCGAGCAAACAAAGCCGCCGACAAGTAGCTTCCGACCCACGGTACGTATGAGGGTAGTTAATACCCACGCAAGGATCGTCAATGCAGCTAAAAACGCGTTCGCGCCAACGTTCCCAATCCGCGGTCAGTAGTTTCCACAAGTAAGCGACGAAATTCGAGCCTACGGAGGCCGCTGGCAGCAAATTGTCCAGACGCATGTTCGCTATCACGCTAATCACATTCTGCCACGCCTTGATTGAAGCAGGCACGCCTTCTTCAGCCGCGATCGGGCACGACCCACCAATCTGACAGGTCTCGGCCACCTCCGAGCCTCCCTCCTCCACATCACGCTCATCTCAATCTCAGGTGGTCAAAATGTTCACCCATGATGTCACTAGACACCGGAAAGGTACGCCTGAAGGGAACCGACACCATACGAGGCCACGCTACCGTTGGTAGTCGTTCCCTCTCAGCAGGCATCTCTACATCATTAAGCACCACTCACGAATTCGCCTTTTGCCGCACAGTGATAACTAGCACGCCACCTCATCCGACGATGTCCAAGCAAGTCTCGGACCAAGATCTAATTAAGTTGCTGCAGTCTCGGCTTGAGACTAAGGGCTCCACGCCAGGCGCAAGCGCCGAGGCCACCACTGATCAGGTCCTTTTCTGGTTTTGTTTGCGGGAACGTCTTGCCGTCCATCCGGACTCGACAGGCATGGAACACCTTGACGCGCTCGCGGAGGCCATTGTGAACGACGGGCCCGCTTTTGTTCTTCCAGCGCCCAGTCGTCACCCCAGAACGCGGCTCATGTTGCCCCACATCCGTTCTTCGCAGCTTCGTCAACGGCAGCCGCCGCCACCTCCAAGTACGATCGAGACTCGTCTGGCTTGTCGGCAGACACAAGGCTGAACAAGAACCCCAAGAAGGACCCCAAACCTCCAGCTGGCAAGGCGTCCGCAGCCATGCTAGTGGACCCGAAGGCTCCCCAGCAAGTCAAGGACGACCTCGACAACATTTTCAAGACGGCTCGCGTCCTGCACAAGCATCCATACCGTATCGCGTACCCTTGGGCAGGGAGGCGTCTGTGGTACGACCCGAAGGTCAACCCGGACATCTATACGGAACACTACCGCTTCTTCATGGTCCACCGGCGACTCTTTGGAGCTGGGCACTACATGCACCACTCCGTTCCGACAACGCTTACACGGCACGGCATAAACAGAAGCCGTTCGAGCACGCCTTCAGATCCTGAGTCCCTGCATTGAAACTTGGGGTTACTATCTACTTCTCGAGCAGTTAGAGCGCGTTAATTGCCACGACAACATGTTCTGGTTCGGAGGCCAGCCGGGCAAGACTTCGGCCGACGCCAAGGCGGTCCGTTCTGCTCAAGATCCAGTCAGCGAGGAGCTCACTACGTTGCTATCCAAGGACCGGAAGAAGTACGACAAGGTGATCGACCACGCCCTTGACCCCGACCTTATCGACTACTACGTTTACAATCATGTACCCGAACTGTTGACCCTGACGAACGCCATCGACCCAGACGTCACACCTCCGACGGCACGCCTCAGCGACCGTGCTCTCGCTCGCGTTCGAAAAGACGCAGCGGCAAAACCCGCGCCAAACACTTACAATGGACGGGCGACACAGCGGGGTGGAAGTGTCTGCACAATCACAACCGCATCTACGTGCTTCAGAAGAAGATCGAGCAGCAGTTGAAGAAAGGGACGTACGAGCCCCAAGGTGACGCCGTACGACCCACAGAGCGATGCCGCGTCGGACGCCTCTGACTTTGAAGACGAGGATCACCACTTTACGGCACTGCCTCCGGATGCTGGCGACTCCAAAGACGACAACGACCAAGAAGACGAAGCAGCCGACGAGGAGGACGCCGAAGATCAAGATGACGGAGAAAATGAAGACGCCCAGGACTCTGACGCCAAAGACGACGGCCCCAGCGAATCTGGCAGTCCAAATGCTGACGACGACGACAGCAAGAAGACGACTGACAATGCGTCCAAAAAGTAATCGTCCGTTCCTTTTCCATACGTTTCTTTTAATACACGTCTTCCATCACACATTTTCCTCCGTTCGTCTTTCATGTAGGCGTACTAATCCAAGAGAGACTGTCCGGCACGCCACTACGAAGCTCCAGTCGACCGCGACGACCTAAAAGTAGATATATAAATTCATGAAACACATATTAGAGAGCAGGATAAGCACTCGCTCATCTTTCCCACCCTCCATTTCTCGGCTCAACGTCACCACTTCTCTCCTCTTGATGACGGAGTTCCCTTCTCCACGCACACTTTCAGTTAGAAGAGGAGTTCCTCGTCGTCAACAGTTGTATTAGCCTCGGACAACCGGGAGCTCCTCCTCACGGCAGGTTTATTCTTCCGTCTCCGCAATTCGCCCTCAAACGCGTTGATCAGTTCACTGCACTGCGGCACCAATTGAGCACGAGGGACCCAATGCGTTAAATAATCAGCGGCTAAAGCCAGGTACATCACACGTCCCTTCTCGTTCCGTTTCGTCACTATTTCAACGACAGGTTTGCTAACCCCAGCAACCACATGATCTTCCCCTCCGAGTAGTAGACTCTCAGCAAAGCTCGACGCCGGCAGGTCGGTCTCCTCCAAAGGTACAACCGCACCTTCAGCACGATCATCAACTTCCTCAGGGGCGTCTGTCAGGTACGGGCGACTCCATCGTCCTCGGAACGGCTTCAGCTGATTAACGTTTACAGTCACTATCTTGTCAGGATGAGTAGGCACAGCTACTTTATAGGTGTTCTCGCCGATTTTACCAACCACTCTGTAACGACCGTGCTACAAAAGGCTAGTTTCCGCGTCTTCTTCGCAGTTCTCTTAGCACGGAAGTACTGATAAATCCATACGGGATCGCCCTCTTCATAATTCACAGACACTTAACTGTCCAGCTTTTGAGCGTGCTTCTCCAGTGCGTTGCTTAACTGTCGTTCAACTAGTCGTCTCGAGTCGTGGAACGACTTAAACAGTTCACGGCGGTATAGGGATACTTCGTTGCTCTTCCAGGCATCGTCCGCGTTCAGGACTGCGCAAATCAATTGGCAGCACTGGGTCACGGCCGTACAGGCTGAAGAACGGTGAATCACCAAGAGCCTCATGATACGAGGTACGATACGTAAACAACACCCGGGGCAAATACAAGTCCCAATTGGTCTGCGTTTCGTCGACATACATGCAAAGCATCGACAGCATCGTCCCGTTAAATCTCTCAACCAAGCCCTGTGTCTGCGGATGACAATCGGCACCAAACCACCTTTGACCCCCAAAGTCTCATAGAACGACTTAGCCAGCGTGGAGATGATGTTACTCCCGCGATCACTCAGCAGCTTCTCAGGAACGCCATGATCACTCCATCGATTATGGTGTTCACGAACGTCACCGTGTCGAAAGAGGCCACGGGGAACGCCTCCACCCAAGGCGTAAAGTAATCAGCAAATACAAGGTCGTACTTATGCCCACGAGGCGTTGTCACTAGTGGTCCTACGGCATCCACCACCATCAGCGAAAAGGAACCCGACAGCTCCTGGATCGGCATACGCTGCATCAGCCCGTTCCTCCAAGGTCCGTAGCCCTTCACACAGCCACATTATGTGCCATCCTTAACGTACTCTTTGACGTCCTTCTCCCAGCTTATCCAACAAGCATGATGTCGTACTTTGTCAACAGTCTTAGTTTTGGCGACATGGGCAGTGAAGACATCGGCATGTCAGTAGTGCAACACGGTTTCAATGTACGTCACCGGGATCATTGGTAACGTAATTGTATGAGCAAGGCCTCCTCGAGCTTGGAGGTATACCCGCCTCATCAGCAGGCCGTGCTTCATCTCGAAGTCAGGTGCCATGCGGACCACCTTTACACGCATTTGCCTGTCTATCGCTAGAGCTCCGCTCTCTAGGAACGCCTTCATCGCTACAATGCACGGCGTTCTCCCCTCTTCTGCTTGAAATCTCTCTGGATCCAGACCAAATGCATCTACGGGAGCCATGCGAACATCAGCGGGACCTGATGTTCGCGCACATATCCCCTAGATGCGTTTGGTTCTTGAAGGTCCTGCTCCTCTTGTGTAAGTGGGGTATCTTGCGACGTCTCGGGGTTGGGAGCCGTGGTCGGCTCCCCGACTAAGCTAGAATCATCATCAGGAGCTGAGACAGACTCCCCGACTACGTTTTAACCATCACCTTCTGCAAGACACAATTATTGATAGCACGTTACTATACAACAACAATTTAGAGAAATCCATTCAGAATGTCCTTCCCGCATGACGACAACTCAGTCCGCGTTCTCACTTAGACCTTTGCCACTAACCACCTCAGCGCCCCTCTCCGCGTTGCCTTCGCTTCGCCCTTGGCGGCGCCGCTTCTTTCTCGGCCGCTGAGCGGGCGGGTGATCGCGTAGCCTGTGCTCCAGCTGCAGACGCCGCGGTATGTCGTGTCCGTTGTCCCAGTCAAGATGCCAGATCTGAAAGCAGGTTTTCTCCCTGCCCTCGCGTACGACATTGCATATGTGTTTGCTGCAGAAGACACGCCACAATGAGTTAGCACATTTGTCACGCAAGGAAAAACGACATGAACGAGTATGTACCGCTTGACACCACTCGAACACGCAGGGCAGAAATACTTTGTGTGCTTACGCGGCGCAGTTTTGTATATCGCGCAGACTTTGCAGGTTCTGTGGCGCTTTTTTTCAGCATCTGTGGTGTCAACGCAGTCCGGGTTCTCTGCGAGAACATGCCCTCGTCGATGGTGGCATTTGCACGTTGACGACTTGGTCCTTCTCTCGGATTTTGTGATGGCGAGGCTGCGGTGTGGTCCGCAGCGCAAGTCGCGTTATGCACCGTCAACCTACGAGCCGTTACATCGGAGTTTAGAAAAAGTCGTACTGCTAATGCTGACAAATCCAAGATAATAGTTATTTCGATAGATTTTCGATTGATTCTGCGTTCACAGCCCGCATCTGCGCCATCAGAACTTCAAATGCTGTGTAGTGCTTCGGGGGCCGCTCGTCATTCACACGCTTGTTATAGTGATACACGATGAAGGCATTGACGAGAGCCATGTCCAGCAGGCCCAAGAATAGTGTTTTGTAGTACTTGCGCGTCTTGTACGATAGTTGCACACTATATCGCTGCATTCGGAGCTGGTCGTGCACGTCGACACCTCCCATGAACCGGTGATAGTCACGAACCAGCTCCGGTGTTTGATTTGCTTGCATTTGTCCCTTCCACTACGCACTACAACACAATTTAGTCAAAATTAGCATTATCACATGTCATTTCCCAAAACATGTCCACTTACTGACAGTAACCGGTGTGAGACTGCCCCCGCTGCTGAGCAGGTACACCGGATTCCGGTCCATCCACATCGCCGCAGTAAGCTGAGGGAACTGCTTGTTTTCCGCAAGGTTGGTCGTCCCCTGCGGCGCGATCACCTCCTTCACCCCGTTCACCGTTCGCTCCCCTTTCCATAACTACCCCCTTGGCAAAACCCGCCGGTCGTGTTTGCATCGAAGCAGTAATGTAAATCCTGCGACGAAGAAGCTCCAGGGCGAGCTTCACCGATGTGTAGAAGCGGTCCGTCATCACGAGACGCCAAGGAGACGTCGACGATGGCGGACATAGCACGTGTAGGTTTCTGAGCACGGCAGCTTCCCCGCAGTTATTGTCGATGGGTACCGGAGTCCGGAGATGCTCCTTGGCGCCGCAATACACCTCGATTATGTTAGCATATGTTGGATATCTACGCGAGTTAGTGACTGTTATGTCAGATCGTCGACCATAAGGACTTATGCCAAAAAAATGCGGCGACCGAAAGGTCACCGCGAGCACACTAGTACACACTTCATGCAGTACGATGTATCAGCACATGTCGGGACAAAAACTTGGTCTCCCACTTGTGGGATTTGTCCTTATTGGGCTGTCTTGTGGGGTTGTATCGGGACCGCGATGGCAGCGTAGCTTCATCGAAGCTAATGATGGGGGTAGCTTGTAGCCACGGGCGAAGTTACTCTGCAGCACGTCGACGATGGGCCTAATCTTCCAAGCTCTGTCGATGTCAGCCTGCGGTGACTTGTTGTTAGAGAAGTGTAGATACCCCATAATGTGCAAAAAACGATTATTGGGCATGCATATTCCGAAACCACTTGCAGGCAGCGCACCGGTCTGGGTCAATCCCCAGTGCGCGGCGATCCCTTTTCTCATCGGACACAGCGTCCGAGCAATCAACAGACCCACGATGCGCAGTACCTCCCATACCTCAATCTCCTTGACATCCGCGAGACGTCGTCGGATATCAGGCGGCCGTTCGATATCCTGGCCCTTCCGTCTCTGTTGCGCCTGAATGGCTCGTGCACGACCCGGAATTGACTAGGCATGGTATAGATTTGACTCCACAGCAATTTATTAGCCCCACATCTTCGGCGGCAAAAGTAGAATAAGAGAGAAAGAGGGTCCTCTGCGACCGTCATCACACTCGGGGAGGGGCCGTAGGGACCGTCCTAAATCTTGTCGTACTCGGGATTTGGGCCAAACTTGGTTGGATCTATACGAGCACCTAGAGCCTCTGTTAGATATGTTAATTTATGTTGGATCCCAGACATGCTTCAAACACTTATGTTGCATCATATACAAAATTACGTACCATACTCCCAACCGGAAGCCTTCATCTCGCGCACCCTCGCTTCGCTCTTTGCCACCGACAGACACAGCGAATCGGGGAGTTCCGACGCAATGGTATCCTCTTCCTCATTCGATAGATCTCCAATCTCCCAGTCTTCTTCCCAGTCCTCCTCCTCATCCACGTCCGCGTCCTCGTCATTTTTCAAACATCCGTACACTCCAGCGCACCCCCGCTCATCAAATTCGGGTCACCGTCGACAACACAAGCGGGGGCCATGTGGGTAGCTGCGGGACGTTCGGTGGCTTCGTCTGCGCCGCTATCATCATCACTTTCATCGTCGGATTGTAGAACTCCACGTCGGCGCTTGCGAGCTGGGCTAGCGCTCTCTCGTCCATCACTCGCGCATCTGCTCTTACCAGCACTACGGAGTAGAACCAGCGGTGGCCGCGCAAGTGTGGGCGGAGTCACCACCTCATCTGCAGCAGCCACACTATCCACCAAGACCCTCAGCGCACTGGTACCGCTCGTTGACTTGATTCGTCCAGGTTTGCTGCTCGTGTCGACTTAGCGGCGACCTTCTTTTTGAGCGTCGCAGAGGCGTCAGAGCTATTCTGCGCCGCCTCCTTGCTCTGTCCCGTCACTAAACAGCGTTGTGGTGTTGGCGGCGTACGCGCACTCGTAGTGTCCATATCTTCCGGCTCTGGTGTCTGCCCCGCACTTGTTTTGCCGTATGCGTGCCCTTTCATCTGGTTGCGCCGCTTAGAGACGCTCTCGGCGCTGCTCTTCGAGCGTGCTGTCAGCACTCTGGGCCCCCGTCGCACAACTTGTAGCTGAAGAAGTCGTTCCGCGTAAGTCATTGTATGGCGCCGTGTCTTGCCCACACCCGCGACCATCTTCTTCTCTCGGCGCGTTTTCAAGAATGACACTGATTGAGGGCTGTCGGTACTCGATTTAATGGGTGGCGGAAAGGGAAGGAGCCTTTCTCTTTTGCATGATTGTCTATGTTTGGAGGCTTAGGGAATGAGAACCTAAGCCTGTGCATTTGGCTATTATATGTGCAAATTTTGTCTCGATCAAAGTATAGCCAATAACGCAACAAATACCAAGTGAAAAATTTGCTTATGATGAACCGTTCAACATAAGAAAAACTATCAAAGGTGCCGAAAACAAAATACACCTCTTATGATGAACCATTCAACAGGCGGGAAGTAAGGGGTTAGCATGTTGAAGTAGGTATGGTCCTGTACATTATGGCATTGTTGCGCTGGCAACCGGCATCTAATTGGGTGGTCATGTTGCCGAAAAATGAAAATCAAATGTTGAAGTTGTCCGAATTCTTCAGCGCTCACTATGCGGGGCATCCAGCGAGAGTCGAATACAGTTGCCAGGAGTCATGCATGCATTGGATAGGGGTTATCAGTCCAATGCCGTCAACCAACAGATTGCGGACGTTGGTGGTGTTATCATCGGGACTAACAAACGCACAGGAAAGTTCCCGTTCACATTTGGCAAAATGCCAAGTCATTACCAGCAATTAATATCCGAAAACGGTGAACGTGCAACTTACTGGGCTTGCAAACGACTATCGGTCCGTGCTGGTGCGCTGCCTGTATATGCATACGCTGTTGCGTATCGCTCGGGTCTAGGCAAGGTTGCACTGGGTTACACAACAATGCCACAAGCAGGACCTACACGTTGGACGTATGTGACACGACCAGGGCGCCAGATTGACAATGAGTCACCTCGCTCAGGAGATTTGTTTTCTACTTTAGAAGATCGTGTGCTGATCCTGACGATGACACAGCGAACGCCGGATTGGTTTTTGCTACGCAAGTTTAGAATCACAGGATCCGTCGCTGCTAGGATTTTCAACGAAATTGCTCGTTCTCAGACAACCACAAGCAACACGGATACCTCCACAAATCCTGAAGACGACCCAGACGTGCAGACTATTTCCCTTCTTACTTCGATTTAGACATCCACATCAGTCTAATCCGGAAGCACACAGTGGACATAATGACCACCCCAAAGTAGTAGCAGATCCCGTTTCGAGGGATGACCAACAGCTAAAACTTGCGAGGAGCTGAAAAAGCTGTGTCGAAAGGCCCTGCTGCCTGTGTCAGGCAGAAAAAGTGAGTTGCTCAGTCGACTGCTCGGGGAGCGAAGTGATGAAGTTTCCTTTCGTACGACAGACGAAGCTCCTCAGCTAGCTGTTGATGAAGCACTTATATCTGCATGGTTCCTGGCCCCGATTTCCACTCAAGATATGAAGGTCGGTTTAGCAAACGATTCGAATATTGCGGCCCACATCACATAATTTCTTGACAACAACACATCCTACCACATCGAGCAGATCAAGTCGTACGGATTGGTGTGCAGGTAAGCCACACCTATAAACTAGTTCCAACATCAAACTCATTCCTGTTCTTCAGGAAAGGTATGCCAGTGGCCGCGTTTTCTCCCGATCACATCGCATCTGTTCTCGACGTCAGACGAGGGCGATTTAGTGCAGTTATGGAATACAAGACTCGTACGACTGCTCGCACAGTGCAACGCGAGCAAATACTTGCAGATTCGTTCGGTATTTTTACTACAGAGCCGATGACTCCTTTGGGTTTCGGTGGACGAATGAGCAGCGTGATACCGCAGTCAAGTCATCGATTCCAAATTTTGCACTGTATGGTCTGTGGTGGTCTAAGCGATGGCTTTCTGGTTTACGCGTCCTCTTCGTCAGTACTTCGTGTCGTCCGTGTCGTGGTGGACAGTACGGTACCATGGACGTATCGAGCGGCTTGGACAGCCATCAAGAATGGCTATATGTCATGGATTTACACCGACGATGGTTCAATCCCATCATTTGATCAGGCACAGTTTGACCACTGCGTTGACAGAGCCAATTTGCGACAAAAACTTGAAACTTTGGAAGGCGCTTGTCAAGCTAATCGACGATAGCGGCCAACCTCTTCCCCCTGCAAAGCATATTATACCAACGTTAGTTGCTATGCGGAATCGCGTTAAAGGGGGCATCGATGTGTTTTCGCGGTACTTGAAGAATGTGAAACCGAAGGACTTACGGTTGCCCCCCGCGACATCCATTTGGCTTCGTCTGCTGATGTCACTTGTCTACAATGCGCACGAGTCGTGTTTGCTTCTCCAGATAAGCGATATACTGCAAGTTGCTGCTAGTGACTACTTCTCTGTTCCACGGAAGTATGACCATTTTGGTTTTTGTGGACCACAAATAGTGGAAAATGCACATCATTGGTCAAATTGTATTGCTTACAAAATGACTGGTTGGTGTAGCTAAAACCGCGCTTGCCAACATCATTGCACTATTTCTGCCGCGGACACCCGGATCAAAGGACATATCGCCAAGCACGCGCGTAGCTGTGGCGCTCTTTCTTGCCGAACGCAGCACGAAAGGGCTTCTCAGCCATGGCAGCTTACAGGCAGCTGTTGAGCGTTTCAAGATAAGTCGCTCAGCGGTGAAGGACATTGCAAGGCACCGCGACGACCCTAACAGTCTGGTCGCGAAGCGCAAACGAGCTCAAAAGCAAGGAAGTATACAGACGAAGAGTTTGCGAGGATGGTGGCCGCTGTACCGCTCGTGCAACGGCAAACATTCCGGGCGTTAGAGGAAGCGACCAAGATACCCATCGGCACGCTGCACCGCTACCTTCGTTCCAAGGTGCTTCGCCGCTATGTTTTCCGGGTCAAGTCAGCCCTCACACCAGACCACAAGAACCAGCGGCTCGCATGGGCTTTAGCGCACGTCGAAAGGCCCCTAGGTACTATCTTTTTGTATTAATATTAACTTATTCCTTATTAATATGTTTTTGTATGACATTTTGTATGCAAAAAGGCTGTCGCTCATATCGCTTTGATGCAATGTACAATGTAATACACATTGATGAAAAATGGTTTAATATGTATCAAGCATCAACGCGATACTATTTGTCCATGGGTGAGAGCCTGCCTTACCGCGACTGTCCTAACAAACGTTACATTGGAAAAGTAACGTTTTTAGCAGCAGTCTCGAGGCCAAGGTACGATTTTTGCTGAAAAACAAATTTTGACGGGAAAAATGGAACTTGGCCTATTGTCGAAAAGACAACGGCCAAAAGAACTTCCAGAAACCGCCCGGCAGGGACGCCTATTACACGAAGTATCAGTATGACGCGGAGCGTCTACGTAAAACTACTCAAGGAGAAGGTTTTTCCAGCCATTCGAGAAAAATGGCCAGGTATGATATTTTGCTAATTTATTTTATTAGTTGTATGCTAATATGTTATTTGTTTAGGGAAAAAGTCAGCTGTAATTAGAGTGGAGCAAGATAACGCGGGACCCCACGTCTCCGAAAATCATGGCGAAGTTGTTACAGCCGGATTAGAGGGAGGGTGGAAGATCCGTGTCGTCTGCCAGCCCCTACGCTCTCCCGACTGTAACATCCTCAATCTCGGTTTTTTAATGCAATTCAGTCGATGCAGTACAAGAAGCCAACAAACCAGGTAGATCGTCTTATAGAATCGGTGGAGGAAGCATTTAGACTTACAAAAATTACTACACTAGAGGCTTGCTTTTTGACTTTGCAAAAGTCATGGAAAGCATTATTGTCCACGAAGGTGGCAATAACTTCTGCTTCCCAAGAGTTCGCAAAAGCTCGTATCCTAAAGGCTCTCTGCCATTGTCTCTCAGTGTCGGAAAAGCCATTGTGGACAATGGATACGCGGTGCTATCACAGCAAATCTTAGATCGTTAAAATTCCGTTTATGTTTACCCTAAAAACTTGGATACACGCATTTAAAAGGTAGCCCAATTTCACGTCCATCTGGATTGGCTGTAATGAGCTCGTGGTTAGGTAAATTGCTATGTAACAACGAGTAAAACCTCAAAACGCTTTCCAAAATACCGAATCTCCTGTGCCCGATTGGACAAAACGGAAACGCCCATTTAACGACTAATTTGCTGAAGAAGCCGTTGCAATTTTCCGGGATAAAATCGCTTACTGCATGCCGGTTTTACGAAAAAAGACTATTTCGTTCAATTTGACGCTGCACAAACGTCATGATATAATGTACTTAGGCGCTTGTTAAGCACACAGGAAAATATGAGGTGAAAGAGTGCAGTTTTATCTTGCCGTTGATGTGCAATTTGTTACCAAATGTTAAATAGTCGTCGCAGGGGAGCCGAAAACGCGAAATGATCATACTTTCGTGGAACAGAGAAGTACACTAACCTCCTTTTGTGTGTAGTCCTATGCGTTTTTGATGAGTGAATCATTATGCCCTACTTTCAAGACTTACCAGAAGCACCGACAAAATCTACTCATTTTTTCGGCTTTTTGTCGTGAAGCCGCTGTCGCGCTTTCGAAGAGACCAAGCCCACCTGGACCGCTCAGCACGATCAGTGAAAACAGGATTGAGACTATGACACTTGAATTGGGCATCTCGTTTGTATATAACAAACGAAAACACTTCGAGACGCAGAAGGATTGGATTAATTTGTGGCTTTTTAGAAGTAAACCCCACCACCCGGTACGCTTGCTGTTGTCAATGCACTACTGGATTGTGTGTACTAACACACGGACAGGTCAGGATTCAAGATGCAAGACAGCGGAGTTGTATTATCTGCTGTCGCCAGCGAAACCACGATTCTGAAAATCGTAACCACGGCCGCCACGGGTTCAAACGAGTTTTGAGTGAGATGTCTGCAAAGTGACCCTTTGTCGTGTGAAGCGTTGGGTGGAGATCAGTCGTGCTGATAGGGGAAAGCTGCCAGATCCATGTCGGCAACACGAGCAGCAGCAATCAACAAAGCGAAACGATAATCGGGCCCACCTCCATCGAGAAAGCGATCTAAATCAGAAGACACCCCAAATCGACGGCGTCCAAGCGTTCGACTTACGAGCAAGAAGCGTCGACGAAAACTACGGCTACTTCGTGACTCATATTTTTGTCCTCAACTTAAGGACAAACATCCATCCAGTGGAGCGCGGGCTGCACGAACCCTTTGAATATGTTCGACTGCTCATTTTGATTACTCCGTAGCACAACAGTGAGAGAAATAGTGCTCTCTCACGACATGACATTGATTTTGCTATCTGTCCTCGAGGACATCTCAAACAAAGCCACTGGAATTTGGTCCTCACTTTTTGTCCTTAAAGAACTTGTTGGGGTTAATCTGTCATGGAGAACCGCTGCTTCAGGGCGGACTTTAACTCATTCACGTGAGCTGGGGTCGGCGCTACGATCAAAAGGTACGTATATTTTGTGATATTTGCAATTTTGGTGTTCCTAATTGTCTTTTTTGCTGATGTGTAGGCTTAAGGCAACCTCGCTTCGTCGATACGTATGATGTTGTGCATATCGACAAAAGTGGTTTAACATGTACAAAGGCTCAACACACTACTACATGTCCCCTAGCGAGCAGCTCCCCATCATACATGTGCAAACAAGAAATATATAGGTAAAGTTATGTTTCTAGCAGCCGTGGCTCGACCGCGACCTGATTTCCGTCGCGGTACGTACTTCAACGGCAAGCTGGGCATATGGCCCATCGTTGAGCGCGTACTGGCTCAGCGAACATCGGCCAACCGCCAAGCTGGCGATTGGGAGACCAAGAGTGTCTCGATGAACTCGGACAAAGATGCTGGTGGAGAAGGTGTTCCCAGCGATACGGGCGAAATGACCAGGTTGGTAAATATGTGCATCTATTAGTTTTTCTGATACTTACGACTCTAGTTTTGCAATAGGCGACAAACGCCGACGTGTACGCGTGCAACATGACAATGCTAGCCCCCATGGTGCAGTAACCAGAGCTAGTGTCCAGCAAGCTGCTAAGGAAGGCGGTTGGCACATCTGTATGGAGTTTCAACCAGCCAAGTCTCCGGATGTGAATATCCTAGACCTGGGTATTTTCAACGCTATCCAGTCCGTGCAATATAGGCAGCCTACGTACGAAGTTGACGCACTCATTGGTATCGTAATGGCTACATTTGAGCGTCGACCTAGTCGTACGCTCGACAAATGCTTTCTCACCCTGCAAAAGGTGATGGAATGCATCATTGCGCATGGAGGCGACAACGACTTCCGCCTTCCCCGGGTCAGCACGCGCTACATTAAGAATGGTTTGATTCCGAGCTCTATTGTGTGCGACGCTGCGGTATACGATATGGGAAAGGAGACATTGGAGAAGATGCAATAAAAATTAGCTTAATTCGTCGATGTGGGGCCACATAATTCGTATTCAGATAAGTACGTGTCCTATGATTGGTCCCATTTGAGGGTGTTATTTGATTTTTCAACTTAACAGCACGAAAACCCCAGTTCTTAGACTGTCAATCAAGCCGTTTCACAGTCATTTTGAGCTCTGTGACAGACTTAGGCTTGACCAGCGTACATAACAGATTACGTTGATACCAGTTTTGTCTAATATCGCTAAAAAATGAGGCGTTTTCGCAAATTAACCTAATTCGTGCTTTACCACGCTCGTAAGAATCCCGTGTTAGATAGGCTCCAGCCACCGTTATTGCGATGAAAAAATTGGAGAGGAAGCTGAGAATCTCACCTTTGTTTTCCGGTGCGGCGTTCCAACAACTTCGTACTAGGGCGCAAGACAGAGTGACCAAAGTGAAGTGTCGATTCTTAAGTTGGCCGGAGAAGTATTTAATTGCCTTGTACTGTTTGACGAGAGTTCTCAAACGATCTCGGCATTGACCGGCATCGCGCAAAGGCAGTCGTGGGCAGGAACGCACGTTGGATGTGAGCCCCGCGTTGCAGATTTCGAAATGACAGAACACCACGTGCTTCAGGCGATTGGCGCCAATGAAAACCACCAATTCAAAAATGACGCGGCGTAGTCATCTTCTCCGACCAGAAATGTAACCTGCACACAATTCCGTCTGTTCCTGTCAACACTTTAAATATTAGCGATCGACTGTGAGAGAATTACCAATCAAAAATTAGTAATCACCGTAAAACTTAATAAATAAATAAAAACAACTTAAAAACAACGGAAACAACATTTATTCGGTGTTAAAAGTGAGATCGATCACGCATTCATGACCGTCTTCGTCTTCCGATTCATCATAGTTCTCAATGAACCATGGCTCGTAGTCGCTGTCGGGGCCTTCATCGCTGGAGTTGCCACTATCCTCGTCGTCCGCGTCGAGGCCGTCATCCCGCATCGAAGCAGCTGTTGGAGCCAACAAGCTCACGTACATGCAGCTGGTGGCGCGGATAACGGGTCGTCGCGTACGCTTGGCTTAGCTCACGCACCAGCTGGTCAATGTTGTAGCTAATATGACCTTCGTCGATCCTGCGAATGTGTCGAGGGCGATCGATGTCAGATTCGTAGTCGTAGGAAGAGCGGCGGCAGGCAACCATTGTTGGTAGTGGAGGCAAAACGAAGAATGATAAATAGCGGTTGCGGTAGGCAAAATTGCTACCGTAATGTATCATTTGCGTGGACCGTAGGTAGTTGCCGTGAAATACATGCAGATCAGGTCAGACGCAATATAGTAGCCGTGCAAGACGATACTGCTCCGAGAGTACCACGTGAACATCGAAATGCACCATGGTTGCTATTCAGGATTAGACTCGATGCTAAAACTGCGGTCCCAGGTCGGAAACTGCCGCTGTGGTTCGCTGCAACGAGAGTGTGTGACACAATCCGGCTATTTTGTAATTTCCCTAATCCTAATTGAAGTCTGCACAATAGGTTTAGTTAATTTATGCGTGTTACAGTGTATGTAAAGGCGTTCTTTGTAGTATGTAATATACCGAGTTTGTGCTTCCAGAGAGTTATGTGTCACACACGAATGTACTCATGTTACGTTCTCTCTTACTAGGGGCGGATAGTTCGACCGACAGGCGCAACTCTTTTCGCTGGGGGTTAAAAGCCCTTCTGACAACATGCATAGTCTATTCAACTCACTCGCAACTCTAAAAACCTTTCCTCTGTGGCGTACTTTCTGTGCGGCAAGCCATTTGCAGTCGTATTATTGTAGGATAAGTAGTGTTTTCCCAACTTGTGTTTCGGATGGTCTAACCCTTATCTTTCGAAAGACAAAAGTAGCCAATAGAAAACTCATTGCCATGTTTTTGACCAGTCAAATTGCACTTCTCCGAATTTCCAAGACGCTCCCAATTATTTTGGGAATGTTAGCAAATTATTTAATAAATTGGCATACAAACTTCAAGATAAAGCCTGAATTATCAGAAATTTGCCACAACTTCCAAACTCAAATCTCGGTGCAAAATTGGTGGTGGTTGCGCTGCTACGAACCTCTTTTCTGCCATTTGAAAAGATGCAGCGAGTGGCGAGGGGCTTAACGTCCCGCAAGGGACAGCAGGGCAGGAGTCAGCAGCTATGAAATGCTTCAGCGAGTTCTTAGCTCTTGGTAACATCAATGAGGGTTCAACGGTTTGCATTGCTAAGTCGCTATCTACTCCTGGAGCTTTACCAAGCCAGAACTTTTACTCTTTGCTAACTGTTTTTTCAATTTTTCTTCAAACGAAGACTAGCACACGTGGGAGCCCTTTGGCTAAAGCTACTGCTGTTGGCTATATGTCTCAAGTGGTTAGTCTACTGCGAGAGCGGTATCCTACGTACTTGTCTGATAGCAAGCGAATTGGTAAAATTCGGGAAAATGGCGGCTGCCATTGAAGAGCGGAACTTGCTAGCAGGAGTGCAAGCTCCAGGGTGTACGCTCGATGATTTGCGTGTCTTAGTACAGGAAACTGCGATTAACGGGGTAGGATCAGGCTTTAAGAGTTACATGATTCAGCGGTACTAACACTAATGTGGCATACATTTGGCCGGGCTATCGATACGTGCTTCGGAAAAATCAACTGGGGATGGCTGTATTGGGGGAGCTGTTTCTCCACATCGCGCGTATCAAGACTTCTGTAGTGCAAGGTGTCTCTATCTACAAGGCGGCTGCACACTGGGAGCAGTGCATGCTCCATGCACTGGGGATGCTGTTTGTTGGTGCTTCGGAGTCGTAATGCTACGTGTTTCCACTTGTGCCACATGCTGCTGCCCCCGACTTGCCCGGCGGAAAAACCTACAGCCAAGACGAAGCTATTTTATACTGGGAGAAGCTGGAAGACTTTGCCGAACCGAATGGAGGAGAGCCAGCAGCGAAGCGCGTCCGTGGACGCCCAAACGTGTCTAAGTATATAAATGATGTCATTACGCTGGTTGCAGAGCGTGTCACCACGGCTTGCGCGCCCCAACCACCTTCGCTGACTGCTGGGCTCAGCAGTCACTCACTGCGACCCGGGTCTGTTGCGTACGCCAACGCGTCGCCGAATCTCGCCATTCAGTGGATCTCCACTCGTGGCGCTTGGCTTCTGGACTCACTCACAAAGGCGTTTGCCTATGTCGGTACCACTACGCGCGAGGACAGAGCGTTGGCAAGGTGCTGGCAGGGTACAAAGACCCACATCTCCCATGCGCCACACCAACCATCCGGACGCTGAGTGAACTTCTGCCTCCCGCTGACTACGCCCGGCTGCTGACACTGCGAGTTCATCTCAAGAATGTAACCGTCTTCACCGACACCGCCCTCAACGTGGATGCGATGGTTTTGGACGCGGCCTTGGCTCCACTGCTGATTCATCTCGAAGAAGTCGCAGATGCTGTGAAGACCGAGCAGGCTGCCACAGGCTTCACATCGCACTACATGTATCGGTTCCACGAGGCGATGGACGCAACAAATGCGGTGCTTGGGTGTCACGTGACAATGGCAGTGTGGATCGTTAACTTAAATCGGCGTGGCAGACAGAGAACTTCGCGCAGGTAGGTGGTGGCTGCGGCGGTGATACGGCAGTCTTGGCTGGGGCAGTGACGCAGATGCTCGCATCGATCGCTGAGATGCAGCACACCCTGACGAAACTAGTTGCCATGCAAGAGCAGCGCGATCTACCACAATCTGCTGTCTCACCATCGGAACCTCTTCAAGACGCGTCATCCATCACACTGCCGCGCTCAAACCCGGACGTCGTTGTTGAAGCACACTCGTTGGCAGGTTGCTTCTTCAATTGGTACAAGTTGCAGCTCTGGCACACAGCAACACTGAAAAAGCAACAATTTGCGCGCGCTGCTATGAAAGCATGCATCAATATCATGATGATTGCATCGGGCAGAGAGTTAGACGTACCTTCAGCACCACTTGACCGTGACGGCGTGTCATACAACTGTGGAAGCAAGCGGTGTGGACGCTTGCAGAAGACCTCGACCAGAAGACGAACGCCACGTTGGGCTGCTTGGACGGAAAGGGTCGCAGCAAGACTGCAGGCTCACTGAGAAAGCGCTGGCGAAAACTACGCGAGAACCACCGTGTGGACTATTATGCACTCTGCTCTGCCTACATCACGCGCAAAGCAAACAACAACATCATTGATCATTGCACACCGAACAGCCATCAGTGGAAAAGCAAATACTTAGAGTAGAGCCCATCACACAAAATACATATTCATTCACATGCAACCGACCACTGGAATCGAACCAGCGAGCCCCCAGCTTGGCGATAGGCGTTTTTCCGCGTCAGTAGGCACTCCACAATATCAAGCACACTCGAACGCAGGGACACATTGCCCAACCTCGCACAATACACCGCAAAACACGCAGAGCAGCACACAGAGACCGCAAAGCACACGCACGCACAAAACACGCAGACACTATGCACAATCAGTAGTAGAAATGTCACCAAACCGGCAGCATAACTCCTGCCCTGCGGGTTAGTGCAGGTGCTTCCGGGGATGTGCTCCTGGCGCGGCGGGTGGTCGTCTTGAGCGGGTTGCGAGAACGGCGAAGCGCGGCGAGGCGCGGCACGGCACGGCGCAGGTTGCTGCGTCGGGGAGGGAGCTTTGCGTGTCAGCCACGCGGCTCCAAGACAAACCTCAAGGTTTTTCTGGCTTTGGAACCGATAATCAAGTCAATAGTTTGTTCCAGCTTTTGGAGCGAACGGTGTGATTGGTTCAATCAATTTCGAGTGGGCGTTGGGAGGCGTTGGGAACTCATTTATTACTGTCCCGACCACCGGAGAATGCACAATTTTCACGTCTCATCAGACTGCTGTATACTAAAAACAAGATATGTACTGGCTGTGAGAGCTCACAATGGTGCGCGAAAATCGGTTTTACATCCGTTTCTGATGTCAAAATGGCGAAAATCTCGCTAGCTTAGCCAATAACAGGCGATCTATCGACCACTATGGGGACGACGCCAAATCATGGGCTTTGATTGGCTGGGACCGAAAACATGTGGTGTTTTTCGGGCGGCCAAGCAAGAATGCACAACTATTCAACACCAACCCATTTAAGCGACATGGGTATGTATAATGCTTTAGAGGTACAACTAAAACGTGGAGTGTACCACCTCCTCTTCGTCATTGCCTCCTTCCTTGCTGCTGCTTCCTCTTCATCATCTTGGTCTTCTGCTTCACTGACTAAAGGATAGTCGTCCAACGCAGCCATGTACTTGTCTTCAAACTTCTGCACATGACGATAATAGCCGCACCAATTGTCGCTCGTTACCTTCGCTAGCTCCTCTCCTACCTTTAAGTTTAAGTCACTAGCATTATTGGCAGGGTCCGACAGCAATTCGTTTCGTTACGGTTCCCCATACCAGCTTTATTGGCTGGAGCTCAGGGTGGTATGGGGGCGTATAGTACAGCAGGTGACCGTGCTTCGTTGCAATTGTTGTGGCCTCGTAAATAGGAGCCGGGCGGTTGATCTGCACACGCTCCAGTAGTTGCGCTATTACGTCTTTCGCTTCGTAGTGCATGCCTCCAAATAAAAAGAAGCAAAATACTGTTAGAATAAAAACAATATAAAAAGAGAACTTACCTTTTTCCAACCACGTTTGGATTTCTGCTTTTCGCCATGTCGTGCATGGAACTGGGTTCGTAATACGTTTGTGGTACGAAGCACCATCCATGTGGATATTACATGGCCCGTAGATCTCCTTGAGAGTGGAACACAATTTTGTGAACCAGCTCTCAAACAATTTGGAGTCGAAATTGCCATGATTATCCACTTCATCGTCGATTTTTCTCCTTTTTGATGCCGAATTTCAGTGAGCTACTGATCCCTCGACAAATCCACCCTCGATTTTGTTTTTCGAGCGTGTGGTACTTGCTCCACTTTCAGTGTGCGCTTTGCATGTTATGATACCTTCAGCAACTATACAAATTCTAAATAGAATAAATCGATAATTGTCAGAAAAAAACGTATTTTACAAGGGCTAAAAGTTCAATGACCTTTGACCTCGACCGCTTTTTGACTTCGAACAGCCATGTTTTGTGAATATGATTAACATTCACGTACAATTCATCCAGAAAGACCTCTGGGCGGACAGGATTGTTTTCTGCATCACGGTTGCTCAACTTTTTTGGAGAAATGCAACGTAATTTTCCGTTGGGAACGGTTTTTTCATTATTTAATGGCTATTTTCGATTCTTGGTCATTTTGACTGTTTTTCATTTATTTTTGGCTAGTTTTCATTTCACTGGATTTATTGCATTTTGATATATTGCATTCATTGAAAATGTAAGGCGATTTACTCGGTCCCTAGTTTGTAGCACCCGAAGTGCTCACTACGTCTAGCCTTTTGTCGCGAAAATGTAACTCACTGAAAGTGCTTGATGCTCTCGTGGTATCCATTAGCTAGGAACAATGTTGTGCCCCATCTGGAAAGAGAAGTTGATTGATCTTGCAAGAGGCTCAGCTTCCAGTACCGTCATCTCTTCTCTGTCTTCATATGAGATCTCCCAGTGCCTCTTCCCTCCACGCAAAAAGGGTGGTTTAATCTTTCCGACGTACGTTCGTTGACACTCCTCGCCGTCATCCTCGGTTACTGTCCTCTCAATCAGCACACCCCAATTGATTACACTTGCTGGTTTGTCAACAAGTTGCCTCACTAGAGCATCGACCGAATACTAAGAAGACCACATGCCATCTCGTTGGAGACAATTTCTCTTCTTTCGCGGTCTTCCAGGGGTTTTCGTGCTGGTAATCCATGAAGCATGACCGTCAAGTCTAGCGAGTCAACGATGTGAAGGCATGTCAAAACGTGGGCACATAGCCATTCCGTCTGGTAGAAGTCCTTACAGTCGCATTTGTATTTTCTGCGAATCGTGTTGATCTCGTCAAGGGACCATGCCTGAGCATCCCAGTTGTGTTCGTAGGGAGCACGATCCAAAACCTTGACCAAGTGCAACGAGAGATAGCGAAGCTGAACGTGCTAGACAGTTTCATTGTCTTTCAGTATCCCGCGTAGTGAGTTTCCATAGGTCTTCGTGCGCCCAGCCGTAACTTTAAGGCCGTTAATACTGTCGTCGCGAACAACATAGTAGTCCTCGTTGAAGTAGTAGTCCTCAATGTTACGTATAGCTCTGCGTGATTTCCGCTTGTGCGTCGGGTAGTGAGTGTCGTCATGACACAACAACACAGCAGCTTGGAGTATCTCCGCCATGACTGGACCTGCTGCAAAGTGTTGGATTGGCTCCGAGCCAATATCCATTGCACACTCTGACAGAATCTTCGGTAGCGTGGAAGCAAGGACATGCCCTGTTGCCGCGCGAAGTTGATTCACTGCTGTAGCCTTAATCGCGCGGTGATGTGACTCAATTGGATTTTGGTTGGGAAGGATTTCAGGCGTGTCGCTGGCGGTGTAGTACCACAGATCCCATGTCTCGGTGAGGTATTCGACATTTAATCACTCAGCATATTCGTCTTCTCCAATATCACTCCAATTTTGAGTGATTAGCTCTGCAAGTACTTTAAACTGCTCTTTTGACCGAGCGAAACTCAAGTAATCGAGCTATGGCTTGATAATGTCGTTGTACATCTCGCCGTTAGAAAGAATACCTTTTTCTTCCGTGAGTTGCGATCGAGATGAGGCCAGCGGTCTAAGAGCTTGAAGTCAGACCATATTCCTTGGAAGGCGTTGGCAATGGCCTTAGAATGGTCCAGAGAACCAAACAACAAGTCCAGAGTGACTCCGAAGAATTGCTGTCATCGTTTCTTGCATAAAGAAAACAACTTTCCGCAAGCGAAGGCTGTCTCGGTCCAGACGAACATGAAAGCCATTGGGTAGAATTTCTGCTGAAATTTGTGCGGCGCGGTGTACCGAAGCCCGTACGTGCCAAATGAGACAAGTGTCCATCCACCGAAGTGAAGCCTGTATGTTCCATCCGTAGCCTCAAGTACTTCTCCAGCTTGGCCGTATATCGCTCGCGGCGCAGTTCGAAATAGTCGTCTTGACGTGAAAATAATTCCCACAGACGCGTCGCCACCGTCAAGATGGTCCGTAAAGCAATCCAGCACAAGCAGCTCATTTTGATACTCGAATGTCTGACGAGCAATACGTCGGGCATCGTGCTCGAGGTTGTAGCGCATACGGCCAAAAAAGGCAGAAGGCGTTGTGCACATTCTTGGTGTTGCCCATACCATGATGTCCGCGTAAGTAGAAATGTCGATATCACCTCGCTTTCGCAGTCTGTGGGCGCGATTCTTCACTTATGTGACTGAAGGCAATAACGCCAAAATCTCGTCAGACTTGCTGTACTTCATGCGAAGGGTGTTCAGACATTTCTTTGGTCCTTGTCCACCAAGCAGCAAGTTGTCGATCTCAGGACACCTGCGATCAGGTAACAGCGGCTTGTGAATACCCGTTCTCTGGGCTGTTACTGGAGCAGCTGTTGTGGTATGCATTCCACCACGAGATAGTCGAAATTTACCGTCCACATCAAGTGTGATTCTTGCTTCGGCCGTGCAGTCCATATGCGAAGTACACCAAAGGCGCTTGGTGACGCTGTTGTTCTTGGTCAAAGCGAATCGAGCGTTTTCCATGCCGTCAAGTACACGCCGAGCCTCGTTGAGAGACGCAAAGCGCACTGGGTGCTCTAGTCTTCCATCGATATCAAGGCCGAGACTTTGTTGGGTAGGTGGCGTATCGTCGTAACTTGCCCTCTGCTCACTACACGCATCACTGTGGGATGAACCCTCACTTGGCCGCGACTCGTCGTATTCGTACTCATCGCTACTGTTTCCACTCAGCGACGGAACTCGAAACTCGTACTCATAACAGTCTGGCAATTCCGTGTCACTATCTGTGCTGCGTAGGCGTCGTCGCGGCAGCGCCCAGACCGACGACATGTTATTGCACCAGCGAAATCCTCACTCTCAACAGAGGATGGGCTGTCGCTAGCGCTCGGTATGGTGGCGGTACCCAAATCCACCGCTTGGTTTGTCAGACGAGTTGAGTTGGCGTTTATCCTGAGGTTGCCGAGTAGACTGAGTTGGAGAGGGAGTTGGAGGGGTAGGCGGGCGGGCTTGGATTCGGCTCAATAACTAGAAGAGCTTGTTTGGTCGAAGGTAAAAAGTAAAATGAAGTAGGACGCGGTGCGGAAAGTCGTGAAGCTATCGAGCCATGCCTAGGGACCTCTCAAGCAATGCAAGTGCGATATGGAGAGCCAGAGCGGTTCAGGCAGGGGCTTGCGCCACAGGTGAAAGCCTTGGGTGCTAGGGCTGTTTCATAGAGGCGCATATGCTATAGACAAAATATTGTACTGCCCACACTCATGTTCAGCAAAACGATTTATATGTACCTGTAAATATCTGCCATTACCAAATAATGTAAGGAAGAAAGTATGGAAGTTTCGGGAAAAGTATATTTTGAAATTCAACATTTATCTGACTACAAATTTGCATTTTCACTCCTAGACTGTTCTTTGAACGTTCTGATCAAAAGAGCCCCTCCGACTCGGACTGGCTATTGTCGTCTGTCTCCGACTCTTTATCGCCATATGTTTCGACGCATTCCGGTGTTGGGGTCGGTGAGGGCGAGTCCGGCTCTCGATAACCACGTGGAGGTGCTGGCGGTGGGGTTGGGTCTCGCTCAAACCCATACCTGCTGAGTCGGTGTAGTGACTCCTCCAACGCTGCGATCTCGTTATCAGTCGGTGTAGCAGGGCTACACAGGATAGTGTACCCGGGGTACACTAATACACGCAAACCCACTAGTGTGTGTGGGACACACACTAGCGACCACTGAGCCGTCAATGTAACTATCATTGACGGGCGCTCAGGCGCACACCATTGGTTGAAAGGGCCACATTTCAACCAATCATGTGCATGCATTTCATGCAAATGCGTGAGAGCCAACCATGTTCTCACCCTTGCAATTAGATATCATCTTAAAGGGGTTTAGCGTAAAGATAAGGCCAGCCCGCCACGCGGCGGGCTGCCTTCAATTCAGTTTTCTATTTTGATCTAAAGTGTTAAGTATTTGCTTTAGAAATACGCGGGCTCGCGTATTTCTATCTTACATACAAAGTTTAAGTCTACGCTTCCTCAATACGCGCATACCGCGTATGCTAAGAAACAGAGTGTAGCTCTCGCCCTGTTTCACCTGGTAGCACTTTTGTAGTCCGTTCAACGCCTACAGAGAATAGCCAAATGGAATTTGGCTATGGAGACGAAAACCCTTTGTCAGGCGGAGCTCCGTCTGACGGAGCTCTGAACTCTCGTATTACGAGAGAGGATTGCCCCACCTGAGTGATCAGCAGTGGAGGCGTTACGACTCTCGCGAGTCGTAGGCTGAGTCCTGTGGCAGCAATGCTGCCGCCAAGTGAACACCATGTAGTCGTAGTCGACTACATGGAGAAGAGCAACAGCAGAAAGAGACTTCTGCTGTTCCGCGTTTTGAGTCACTGAAGGTGTCAGTGACTCCGTTCTCCGGTGGCTCGAACGAGCCACTATTGCTGGCTCGTAGAGCTCGAGACAGCGATCGCTGCCCGACGGATCCGGGATCCGTCGCTACAATCGCTTACGCGATGTCGTGTCTAGCAGGACGTGCTAGACACTGGGCGTATGGCAGACGCCTTACGAACGGTACGTGCTGGAGCACGTACGAAGAGTTCAAGGACGAGCTCAAACTCGCGTTTGAGCCTCCGGAGTTCAGGTCGAGGGCGGAGTTCCTCGACCTGAAGCAAGGCAAGCGCGACGTACTTGCGTACGCGCAGCAGGCTCGATACTTGGTGTCAAGTATCGTGAACCACCCCATTGATGAGGCGACACAAGTTGTCACCTTCATGAAGGGACTTAGAGATGGGCCTGTGAAGACCTATCTCTCCGAGAGTACCAGTACTCTCGAGCAAGCCATCCGACTTGCATCGCAGGAAGAGTTTAGCTTGAATCAAGCTAAACTTCACGCGGACACGCCAGGGGCGCCGCGTCGACCGAGGCCCATGGGCGGTCCAGAACCCATGGACCTATCAAGTGCGTCTGCTGGCAGGCAGCAGACGGATCCGCGTAGAAGAACGCAGCGGTGTTTCCAGTGTGGAAATACCGGCCACTACGCACGCGAGTGTGTAGCAGGCCCAAGGCCTGCTACTCGCGGTACGTCGTATCGTGCCAACGGTGATCGTTGGCGCGGACGACCAAACGGCGGGAGCCAGTAGGGGCAGGGCGCCTTACTGGTGTAGTCACACATGCCGATGTCGGACATGTGATGACTACAGCCCCCTCTGGCAAGCACCGCAGTGAAAGGAAGGATGGTCGAGCTGGGCTGATCATCCTGGAGGTTGCGGTGCATGGGAGATCCATGCACGCTGGAGTCGATTCAGGTGCGTCGAACAACTTTGTTCGACTGCAAAGCTGAATGCGATGTGCCGAGAAAGAGACTCTCCTCGGGCGAGTTGGTGGTGCCGGCGACAGGGCAACCGTGAACACGAAAGCGAACTATCTGTTCGCTTTGACTGTGG
>JAAVTI010001200.1:0-15107 GCA_011947335.1 Phytophthora constricta | reverse complement strand
TATATTTTGTCGTTAACCCTGTATCTTGTCCCATTTGGATCGGAAGTGCCGGATATGATCCCGGATGTGTCGTATTCTGAAGGAGATATTCTTCGTTGGGAGCACGTTACTGGCTTCAACATTGATGCCAAGAGCGGAATTCCTAAAGGCAATATCAGCAGTTCGAACCGCATCACATTAGTGAAGAAAGCGTTGCCTTCATCCACAGAAGATGCACCACAAACTGCAATCATGTCTGCCACCTCCTACCACCACTACAAGCGGATACACAAGATTGGCCGGCGAAGTGGTGAGCACCGACGTTACGTTGGAGATAGATGTCACTACACCACCAGCTGGACCGTTGGTCGTCGATACCGATAAACTAGAAGTCGGGTCGACCACTGCTATTCCCAAAAGCAATGCAAAAGAACAAACTGAGTATGCGGTTTCACCACCAGGAAAGAAGCGCGGACGTATAAAGGAAACTGCACTAGCATCAAAGAAGCAACGCAAAAGTAACTCAGCTTCCGAACCAAGTGAAACCAAGACCCAGGGTTAATCACCACAATGAAATGATCGTTGCTGTGGGCTTCCTCCCATTTTCCGTTGATAAACCCTTGTGTGCTCACGAGATCGGGTCGGTGCTACTTCGATAGGAGCTAGACCTGCAGAGATTTGAGCTGGTTGCGTAGATTCCATTTTTTCTGAACTTCGTTGTAAGATGCGAACTGAGCTTGGTTGGAAAGTGCGGACAGAGTGAGCCTGAGAGTAAAACAGTCTTGCAGTCGGACGTCCGACCACCGCAAGTCAACCAGGACACAAATTAACGGGAAATAAACTGGCAACAATTTGGTTTGCTGAGGATTGACCGTCACATGCAAACTGACAGGGCAAAGTGGCCAGCGCGCTGCCGGTCAATGTGTCGAGGCAGAAGAGCGTCAAGGAGACGGCGGAGTACATTTGCTACACGCCCAATGAATAGGTGGAAGGAGCTCCCAAGCAGCTGATCATCCGCATGGTGAACGTGCAGAAGGACCCGCTGGAGCCGCCCAAGTTCCAACACACCAAAGAAGTGCGAGGCCTGCCGTCGCTGCCTGTGCCGGTGCTCCACTCGCCGCTCAGGAATCTCACGGTGGCAGGCCAACAGTCGTGGAAGATCCCGCCGTGCATTTCCAACTGGAAGAACTCGAAGGGGCTTCACCATCGCGGCCTTTTTGGCATACTACTTGAGTCTGCACAAGGTGTTGACGTACGAAGGTCCGGAGCCGGAGAGTCCGCTGGATGACTGTGGAGGCGCGTATACGTCAGGTAGTGTCCCGGCAGTCACTTGGTATCCAACCCACTTCATGGTGTGATTCAGTTATTCATCACGCAAGAGCTAGCTCGGTTTCACTACCTCTATGTCCAAAAAGCTGTCCTCGTCACAACTTGATTTTGTGTCGGTCGACTGTGGAGGCGCGTATGCGTCAGCTAATGACCCGGCAGTCACTTGGTGTCCAACCCACTTCATGGTGTGATTTAATTATTCATCACGCAAGAGCTAGCCTGGTTTCACTACATCTATGTCCAAAAGCTGTCCCCGTCACAACTTGATTTTGTGTCGGTCGCTTTTCGATTGTTATAGGCATCTTTCACTGACCTTTTTTTGAACTCAACGTTCTCTTGTTTTCTTGCTTCATTCGTTCGAGCTGGCCTTCAGAACTCTCACTTTCAGATTTCATGTCTTGGCCTCAAGTGTCTTCCCAGACTCCTTTCAGCACCTTCTTGTACAACGGTTCATACTCGTCATCCTCCCAGAAGAAATCGGGTTCGTCCAGCATGTCCGAGTTCAGGTTCACGTCACTCTGCTAAATAAGAAACAAGGACGCGAGAGTAATGTACGAAGCATGCATAACGTGTTGAATTGTTCACTTACCTCGATGAATAGTCGGCCAATGAGTTTCGAAGTGATTCCAGTCGGGCCGCACCATGACTCACAGTGTTCCCATGCTTGCCTCGATAAGTGGAGAATGCCCTGGGCTAAGTCCAAGTGCCAGACAATCAGACGTTCATCGTGATCGAGACGTGGGAGACCCCACGAGCTCTTCGCGGCGACTACGATATCGCGTTGACGGCGGTGTACAGTGGAAAAGGGGCCACGTCCGAAGGCGAGACATCCATCGGTTACGCCGACGGTCTGAATCTTGGACTTACGCCCTGGCGAGGCAGTCTTGGCGAGCCAATACGGGCTAACCTTCGTGCAACATTAGGTGAATGCTATTGCTAATAGCTTTCACAATTATATGCTTATTGGCTGATAGATTTCACACCTAACCTAAATCAGATACCCATCAAACCGGAGACGTGCGAATATCTCCATCCAGGAGAATATACCGTCGTCCGTATCCGCTACGGCCAGAACACTCCACAGCAGATGGTCGTCTGGGCTGGACGAGGAGATCGTTGGGTAACCAAGATTATTTATTCGTCCAAGTCCTGGGCAGTGGCCGTGAAGGTTGTGAATATCTCGAACAAGAATCTCTCGGTCGACCCTGGGATGGAAGTAGCGATGGTTGTGTAATTCGGACATTTTCCCCATGCAGGACATTTTGCCGCCCAGGAAGGCGCCAATATGATGAATGGCAGCACCTGATTTACGAAAACACCTACTCTGCCCAGATGAGAAGACGCCAGAATGACCTGTCCAGACTAGAAGAAGCTAGAACCTCGCCTAAGGTGGAGACTCCGGCCTATGATTGGCCGTCCAGGCTTCTGCTGAGACCTGGCCAGGGACAAACCGAAGGAAGAACTGTTCAACTCGTCAAAAGTCCTGAATGGGCATGTGCTGAAGAATTTGGACGGAAAAATGTGAGTACGCAAACACGTACCTCCACGGACGCTGAAACTCAGACATATATTTTCCTGGAAGATGTTGCCGAAGCAACGCCAGACGATGAAAGTCAGACGGAGTTATCCTCGTCCGATGTGGATATGCCGGATGGGATGAACGGAGATCTCGGCCAGGAAAAAGGCAATCCGGATTTACGTCTGGACGATGAAGATTGGCCAGACATTCCTGTCCGAGCTTTTCCGTGTACCCCTGTCCAGAGGCTAGAGGAAGAATATGTTCGAGCTATGCGAGTCACGAAACAAGACCTAGACATGGAACCAGTTATCTATATCCAAGAGGGAAGCGAACGGATGTCTCAGTTGAGAGAAGAACTAGCTTTGTTTCCTGAACTAAAGGACCTCAGTCCGAGTTTTGACATCTCCAAAGCCGATGTAGGCGTGCCTGGACGGACAAGTCTCGTCCAAGACCGAAACTGAAAGCCATTCTGAAATATCATCGGACGATCTTTTGGGAGACGGCAATGCAGCCCCAGCGCCTGCACGAGGAGTAGTATGTGACTTGGACGTAGGTGATGCCAGACCGATCGCCCAGCGTACTCGTTCGATAGCTCCTCATGGGGCCGTAAATATATATGAGTTGCTCAAGAAGCTTTTCGAAACTAAGCTGATCAAGCATTCCGAGTCACCCTGAGCTTCGCCTATTGTTATCGTCCTGAAGGAAAACAAAATAGACATCCGGATGTGCATCGACTATCGAATTGTCTACGGTTTCATTAAGCTGTACAACCACCCTTTGCCCCTGATCGACGATTTGCTGATCGGGTTCGAAAGTGCTATGTGGTTTATGAGCTTATACTGGCTAGCGGCTTCTGGGCGATTCGAATGACTGAACGAGCTAAGCTCATTTCAGCTTTCGTATGTCCGTTCGGACATTTCCAGTGGATCAGAATGCCGTTCAGCCTAAAAAATGCACTATCGTCTATCAAGCGGTCATCAATAATTGTCTGTGAGGTTTCGTTCGACTATCGGTAAAAGAAGTGACACATGTGGATTAAGACGTTTTAGATTTTTATCGGTCTGAATCCAGCCGAACGAGATGAGTCCGAACGAAAATTGTCTGGAAGAAGAGTTCCAGCATTGACAGACGAAATGACGATGTTCCAACGAAACATTCCAGCACCATCCCAGATGGGACCAGTGCTTGGACGGAGTTCCTACATAGACGACATCGCACATGGAACAGCTACTTGGTATCAGCTTTGTGATGATCTGAACAAACTTCTGTTCAGACTTCGTTACTGAAATATTTCGGTCAGCATGCCTAAAACGAATTGGCAAACTGGTCATTCCATACCTATCCCATGAGATTAGTGCGGAAGGCATTCGGGCCACCTCGAAAATTGCGAAGGGCGTCCAGGACCTGCCGTTCCCGTCTACGCTGAAAAGAGTTCAGTCGTTCTTGGGAAGTCTGAACTACGATCACAAATTCATCGAAGATTTCCCGGTTGTTGCTGCCGTTGTCAGACGAGCAAATCAAGGCCAAGGAGCTGTTCGAGATTCTGAAACGGAAGATCGTTTCGACTCCGCTGTTACGACACCCGGACAGAACTCGCCCGTTCGTGGTCATTCCACACGCGAATCCTTGGGTAGATCGCGCAGTCCTCGGACAAGAATATGATGGAACGATTCAACCCGTCCGGTTTATTGGCCGAGTTCTGAACGATGCTGAATTGCGATACCACATAGCCGAGAAGGAGGTAATCGCGGTAATGCGGGTGTTAGAAGTTTTCAACACCCTCGTCCAAGGTTGCAAGATCCTCGTCTATAGTCGTTACTCTGTTCTGAGTTGGCTACTCAAGTCCAAGTCGGCAGACGGCCGTTGCGTACGGTGGGGGTTATTCTTTCTAATTGGAACTTGGGAGTGCGAAAAGTGCAGCGGGACGAAGATGGACTGGCAGCCATTATGGGTGCAGGCATTACGCCTCCAGAATACCTGGACGAGGTTGCTGAATCTCTGATCCCGGCCAAAGAGAGGGTCAAAGCTCCACCCGTGATTAGCGTCGAAATGCTGGACGAGGATTTTGAAGGTATCGTTCTAAGTTTCGACGGGGCAGCCAAGACTTCTACCGGACAGGGAAGTTGTGGATGTGTAGTCTGGAAACTTCCTGGATGGCACGTTCTGAGCGCGCACGGTTTTATCCTTGAGAATGTCACGGTCAACGATGCGGAATACCATGGCTTGTTGAAAGGACTAACTCTGGCTACGGAAAGGGGCGTCCAGGAACTGGTCGTGGTAGGTGATTCAAGGATCGTCATCCAGCAAGCCCAATGTCTGATTAATTGTTTGCAGCCAAACCTGCAAAGACGTCTGTCCGAGTATGAAAATTTGAAAGTCAAGTCCAAGTCCATTCGACTGGTCCACGTTAAACGAGAATATAATCAGGCAGCAGATTACCTGACGTCCGACACTTTAGGACTGGGCAAGTCGTGGCAAGTCTAAGCCTAGGCTGAAAAGGCACACTTGGAACAAGTTTCTCGGATACATGAAAAGCTCATGAAGACTGTGGTAATCCTGGACGAAGAAGGCAAAACCCTGGACGGAGGTTGGAAATCTCCGAACGAAGAATTAAAACCTCGTCCAAGTATGGACAAAGACATAGATCCAGGTCCAGAGTCAGAACCATTTTCTATGGCTGCGAAAGTGTTCGCTGCGGTGACAAGAAGTCAAGATCAACCTGGACCGGAGAGCACAGAACCGCTGACGCCGCTCGAGTATCAAGCTGAACGATAGCGCCGCATCAAGGCACATCAGGACAGCGACCCTCGTCTGATGGAATTGAAGAAATTTCTGAGCGGAGAATTCGAAGAATTCTCCCGTCCAGAGATCCGACGCCTCTCAAAGCTGGCCGAGCTATTTGCACTGGATGTCCGAGACGAGCTGTATCGACTCAGCCGTTCGACTAGAGACCGTACACGCGACGCGAACGACGAACTGAGGCTTGTTGTTCCAGAAACTCTCCGTCCGGACATGTTATATTATGGGCACGAGGATTTTTAAGACGGACACCAAGGCATTATACGGACCCACGAAAAATCCGTTCGGAGTTTTATTGGTATGGAATGTGTTACGCCGACGTGGAAAAGTTCGTTAAGGAATGTGCTGATTGTACAACTGGAAAAGGTCGTCCACTCAACCCTGGACCATCACTCGAGTTACTGTCCATGGATTTTGTGACCCACATGCCCAAGTCCGAACGAGGAAATGCGTTCTTTTGCTTTTTCAAGACACTTTTTCTGGTTTCGTAATGTGCAAACCGATGAGTTCAACGACAGCCCAGGACGTGACAGAGGTGTACCGTGTTCAGGAGATTTGGTGCCAGCTCAATGATCCGACATGACCAAGACCCTAGATTTATGAGCGAGGTTTTTACTCGTTTCAGAGAATTGCTGGGCAGTAAACAACGGACCACCCTGGCTTATCGACCTCAGGCCAACGGTCAACAGGAAAGAAAGGTCCGTCCAGACGGTCGTTCGAAGTATCCGCGCTTACATCGTAAAGGTGATTAGAGTGATTGGGATGATCACGCGGAACGACTAATGTTCGCCCTTAATACCTCGTTCGACGCAAATCGTTTGGACACACCGTTCTATCTATTCCATGGATGGGAAGCTCAAGGAACGGTTTCAGCCATGCTTGGACCAAGGCCGTCCCGTCTTCCCGAACGGACGGCATTCGGGTGGCGTCGGAAGCTCCAACGAGATTATATTAACGCACAAGCGGTGACCGAAGATTTACAAAGGCAGGCCAAACGAGGTCGTTCAGAGACTCAAACGAGGAAATGGCGCGAATTATCCGAACGAGTGAAAGCTGGATTTGAAATTGGAGACGCCGTTTGGCTTTATATACCCAAGGTACAAACAGGCTTAAGCCAAAATCTTGCACATCTCTGGCATGGTCCGTTCAGGATCTAAGAGATGCACGATGATGTCCGTGTCAAGCTCAAGGTCAGGGATACGGGTTACTGTGGGTACACGTTAGTCGTTTGAAAACACGGGCCATTTTCCCGAAGTGACCGTCCAGCCAGATCGAGATTCCTGAACGAGATGACTTCGATGCAGCTTTACTTCCAGAATATAGTTGGGCAGCGGACAACGCAAACGATGAGTACGAAGTGGAGAAAATTTGGACTTACGTTGGACGAAGAGGACTCGTACGTCCAAACGCATACGATAATATCTCGTCCAGTGGAAGGGGTATGAAAATCCAGAATGGATTCCACTCGCTCAACTCAGTTGTGGAGCCCTTCTATACGAGTTCAATCAGACGGCCAGAGCAAAAGCTCGATTCGAGTCTATGCAGGCCGGGGATGACCATTCGAGAGTCTAACTCTGGGCGGGAATCTCCGAACGACAAGAACCTATTGAAAGTGAAAATGACTGAAATTGATTTGATTATGGCTGTGAACCGATAACAATATTGAAGGAGAAGAGTGGATTCCTGAGTGAGATCGAGGCCGAACGAGGATTTTGATCCTGGAAAGGTAAGTCCAAGATGTGACCGTCCAAGTGTAAGATGGACGAAGACAAGTCAAAGACGAAGTAATGAAGGACATAGATGATTATGGAAAACGACTGTGCTTCGCATAAAGTAAACTGAGAGAAAAGTCTATGTCCGAGGACTTACGCCCGACAGCTAAAAACGCGTCCGAGTGACTGGATGCTTGTTGCGTTCGTCCGCCGCGATGACCACCATGCCTGGAAGTAACTTTTTGCCGGATGGCTGTCCGAGAGGTGCCCTTAGCCGAGTCTGTCCGGCGTCGACGATCTTTTCCAAGTCCTTGGCTTGGTCACGCGATGCATCCCGGTCCGACTTAGTCGTCATGGTGACCCAATTGTTGCGCTTCCCAGAAGCGCTGTGCATTGTCACGCATGAAACGAACATACTCGTCCAGCGCAATTTTCGCCGGCGAGACAAGTCCGCACGAGAATGGAAATATAATGTCTGGACGCGATCCGCGAACATCCGCTCCCACGGCTTGCTGTCCAGCAACTTCTTATATTCCACTGGGTCCAGACGCTTGACCAGCCGGGGGCACTCCGTCTTTAGAGGCGCATACTCTGGGAAACCAGGTGTCTGGTCAGACGCGTGACGACTGTGAGGAGTCGTATGGACGGTGACGCCAGGTATTATACGTTGATCCTGGGTTCTCGACCACGTTGCGCTCGGCCAGCGTCAAGTCCTCGAAGTTCTTCCGGACGAGTAAAGAAGGAACTCGGACATACGCGGATTTTCGTGGCCGGAGATGTCAATTCAGAAGACTTGGCTTTCTTGCCAGAGTCAGACGAGGGAAGCTCGGCCAATGCACGTATTTTACAGAGACTTGTACGAGAAGCCAACTTAGCTGGAACGATCTCTTACTCGGACGAGTTGTCCGATGAACTGATCTCCAACCCCGTCCGAGTCCGAGGAAATTTCTTGGCCGGAGACTTGTCCACTTTAACGCTGGACGAGTCACTCGAAGACTCGTAATCTACGTCCAGTCTTCTCTCGACTGGGAGTTGAGGCTCAGTGCCGTCGTTGTAATCTTCGCCATCCAGCTTATCCGGAAGGGCACCATCATCGACTTCTCGAGCGAACTCTTCCGGGTCCGGTAGAGACGGCCATTCCTTCGGACGACAATAGTTTTTAAGACAGAGTCAAGGTAGATGTCAGCCATCAGGAAGTAAGACTCAGGTACGAACTTCGTCGACGAAGCCTCGTCCAACTTCCTATGGTGCATCATACTGGCCAACATAGACATTAAGTCCGACCGATGAATGAGCGAATGTGCCTCTTGATCATCAGCCAGCCGCTCTAGAGCAACTTGGTACACCAGTCCAGCCTTTATGGCCGCTTGAATATCTGAACGAAGATGTTGCCAAGCGACGAATTCCGGAAGCTTCTTGCAAGCCTCCTCCTCGGAAAGTGGAAGAGGCTCAGACGCTGGACGGAAAGTTTCGTCAGACGGAACGCGCAGAGTGAGCCGATCCTGCTTTGGACGAAGTATAGAATCTCTGACCTGACATTTGTTGGACGAACTTTTCCCGGACGAGCTTGGTAACATGGAAGGCGAATCTTCGTCCAGCTCGATGACATCGTGAGGTGGAGCACCCGACAGATCAACTTTGCCGTCCCCGACCGTGTGAACATCGGTTGACAATCACACGTACGGAGGAATTACGCATCGAGGAACGTCTATGGCATCCACTTGAATCCAGGTGTCCCACGTCGAAGGCGGCTTTGTCTTGTTCTTGAAATGCAAGATGAGCTCACGCAGCCGAACCCAGTTATTCCGAACGAGAGCGTTCTCGTTCAGGAAGTCTATGAGGTTGTCCGGACGAAAAGTGTCGACCGCTGGACGAGGCCTTCTTAGACGAGCAATTTGCAAGTCGTCATTTTCCAGGGAGTAGGCCAACCGCTCATTGTCGCCTTCCACAAACGTCAGCTCAGTGTCGTAGTCACGGACTAGACTCTTGAGTGAATTTTCCAGGTCCAGCTTTTTTTTTTTGACGGCTAGCATTGCTAGCCAGACAAATAACCTCCGCCTCCCAATACGCGTTCGACTCTTGGTTTAGCTGGCGGAGGCGTTCGTTCTCGAGGCGCAGTTCAAGCGCATCCTGAACGGCCCGCGAAGCATTCCCGTCCGAGATTATCTTGGCCGCAAGAAAACGATGCAAGACCCGGTGAAGAAGGCTGGTGGTGTGAAATACCCGTTCAGCCAGATGATCAAACGGAAGGTGCATTAGCAGCGATGCCATCTTCCGGCGAGCCTACAACGAACCAACCATCGATTCCAATAACGGCATGGACGGAGGGTTCTCGCCCGGAAGAAGCAGACGTGAGCGAATGTTTCCATCACTTCCGAACAGCTCATCCAGGTCCACGATGTCTTGCTCAGACAAACCTTCAAACGGCAGGACAGCCTCCACTCCGCCATAGCCGTTCTGGACGAAGGAGTTCGCACGGATCGCATTCGCGTCCGCAGGTACGCCGACGAAGCAGCTCCGTCCACCACTCGCAAACTTGGGCGGACTGACGAATCTCGCCGGACAGACGTTGTCTTGGCCCGTGGGCTCGTCACGCTCGGACGGCAACACGCCAGCATCGACTTGGTCCTGCTGTTCGTCGAACGAGAGTAGGCCGGACGCTGCCGCCGAAATGCTGGACGAGCGTGGCTTGGACGAGGTTTTTTCCGACGCAGCACTTGAACTGGCGTCTTTCGATTCGCCTTGATCTGCCGGTTCACCCGCAGACTCCTCGTGCGAGTCGCTGGTACCCTGGTCACCGCCACTAGCCGCGCCCGCAGCGCCCCCTTCACTGAGGGCTCGCCCTGCGGAAGTTGCGCCGGCGTAGACGGCAAGTTGGTGGCCGAGGCATCGACCGGAGCTTCGCTGGAGTCCACGGCTTGTGCGATGTTGAGGAAATCTTGTTATGAGTGGCTGATTTCTTTCTCTAAAAGGCGAAAAGAAGAAGACTTGGATGGGGACGGGCGCTGAGATAGTGACGCAAGTCCAACGGTATGATGGCTCCGACTCTCTTGCCATATAATTTATTCTCGTCTGAGTCCAGCCCTGATCCGCCAATTCGACGACAAGTTTTTCTCACTGATAGATCAAGACTAGAGGGCGGTTGAGACGATGGAAAACCAGATTTTAGATGACCCACTGAACGGAAATATCTGCCCAGAGATCTTACCCTGAATGAGAATTACATGTCCGTCCAAGGATTACATGTCCGTCCGAGGATTATGTCCTCGTCCGGAGATTATGTGTCTGCCGAGGATTATGTCCTCGTCCGTATATTATGTGTCTGTCCAGGATTATGCCCTCGTCCGAGACCCTATATTCCTGTTCAGACATTTGTCTGGCCAGACGCATGTCTGTCTAAGTTTACTATGGAAGTACTGGTTTGGCGATTCATTAATGAACGAGTGGATGTCGAACGGAGATTGTATGGACCGGAATCAGCTGAACAGAGATTGTGTGGAACGGTGTGTCACTTGCCCGACATGGATTCACCCGGTCTGGAAGTACTACGTCAAGAAGTACTCCGTCCAGACCACCGAACGTCCGACGATAGGAAACCTCCCAAGGGAGCGTGTCAAGTGCACGTATCCCAGGTTGCTGCCTGACTTGGTCGGGACGTCCAAGTGACATCAAGCACCACCCAAATCTCCTGGACAGTCATATCCAGAAGTACCATTCCAACCCCAAACGGATCCAAGTCCAAGAAGTCTCGTTCAGCCTGGAACGATGACCGTTCACCTGAACGATGTCCGTTCATCTGAACGGAGCTCGTTCAACCCTGAACGAGCATATCCAGAACGCTGGACGATGATGACACCAGAAGATCACAGACCAGAACGTGCCTGGACGACAAGTTCAAGGTATAGTAACACCAAGTATAAACGGCCGACCAACGCGACCAACCAAGAGATGCTTTGCTCCGTGACACGTGTCTTTGCACAGTTCAACATTGCGACCGTGTGCACAGAACACCATCGAAAGATCCCATACAAACATGAAGTATAACCAGAGTGTGTGTATTGCTAGACTCTTAGCAGATAACCATAAACAGAGTTCGTTTTACCCTGAAGCCCACAGGTCGCTTAAGAAGCTTTAGTCGGTTCGTCCGAGGAGCTGAGTGACTGTTGGTTAAGGTCGCGCCTGACAACGCAGCAGCGTGCGTCTCTCACCAGGTATCAAGCCAAATTGGGAAAGGACTGATGCGCGTTCCAGGTGGATATTCCCATTTCATATCCAAGTTGCGGTGTTGGTCCTAGACGGACATTTTTCATATAAACGACTGTGGTTCCAGGTGGTATATCAGTAGGCGCCCCTGGAAGACCGTAAAGAAAGACTACTGTGTGGACGGACCGTTCCAGGTCTGTTTCGATTTCTCCGTCCGGAGGTGGTGTGTGTGTGTGAGAGTGAGAGAGAGAGAGAGAGAGAGAGAGAGAGAGCGTAGACTGACCAGTGTCTAGTGCGAAGTCCCTGTGGAACTGGTGTTTAGACCCACCACTCAAGGGTCTCAAAGAATAAGAGTGGTGTTTGTTTGTATATACTCTGCATTTAAAAGGTTATCTGGCTAGTGGAGTTTGTCTGTCCGAGAACAAGTTTCTCGTCCAGCACCCACGCCTGAAAGTACACTTCCAACTCAAGCGGAATCCGGCAAGTCGAAGACAAACGATACCCACAAGGTACACCGCCATCTTCCCTGGACGAGGACTCTGTCCAGGAAGAGATTTTCTGGACAAGGTATTCTCGAACGAGGTATACTCCGTCCAGGGATATCAAGTGCGCCACTACACATTTGGGCGATCAGGGTTAACCGGCCTCGTCTCACAACGCTGGAACAGCCACGACGGTTATCGGTCGCCAACGCGGCCACAATTGAATTCGAGGCCACGTCATCTCTCAGTTCAGATCCACTACTAGGGTGAATTCATCGACCAACCAAGTCGCGGGTACTATTGTAACGGGGCCAAAGAGTGCCGTTACGTAAGCTTTCGGGGTGTTGAGGAAGCACAGTCTTGGGCTTGAGACCAAGACTCGTTGGGTTTAGAAGCAAAATTAACTCTGAGTGATATTTAAGTTCGGTCGCAAAACCAAACTTAAGCCTAGGTTAGCTGCCAGCCACCAGTTGGGTGCTGCACGCTAATTGGCTAATATGTACCTAGATGGGCGACTATTGTCCAATGAGCATAGCGCCACGTCACAGCCAATCCAATTGTGACGTGTACCTACTTTTGAAACGGGGAACGCCCCGTTACATCACCCCCACTTGAGGTAGCAGACACCCGTCTGCTTAAGAGAACACGCAGAAAAGACTAAGACAAGAGGGGACTACGGCTTGGGCAATACGAGGCGAAACAACGGGACTTGAACACAGTGATGGCTGTGTGACAGCGACAACAGGGGCTCGAGCGTGCGCCCGCGCACGCTCTCATAGCGACGAATCGACGCAACGCCGCAAACGCATTCGGCCTCGCAGCACGCGATGGATGGTGGCAAACGCCCGCGAGGGCATCCAGAATGAACTCGCGCGCTGGGAACTCTACGACACCAGCGGCGCGGTAAACCCCGCGCCAGCGAGATGTGCGAGCAGTTCCGCTTCCGCGCCTCGCGCGGTAAGCCAGTCGAGGGGCTCGCGAGGACTCGCTGCGACTGTCGTGGAATGCCTTCATTCGTCGCTGGAACGCTGAGCCGGACTTGCTGGAGCCTTGAGACGGCGAGTCGGCGCCGTCGATACGGCCTGGGCACGCTGCGCCAGGACCTTCATAACATGTGCTGGGACGAAGACCGCTACTGCTTCGTGAACGTGCAGAGAGGTGCCCGGCTGCTCGCCGGCCACGCGACGTCCATCCGCCGAAGATGAGAGTGTTGATGTCGAAGTAGCCCCTCTTCGAGACGGTCGCGCGCGCGCGCCGACCAGGCTAGGCGGCGCATGATGAACGCGCGTGCGGCGGATCAAAGCATCGCAGGGCTGGACGACACCGCGCCATCCAGAGGTCGAGAGAAGGCGGCCTGCCCACATCCGGAACGTCGAGCAGCAAGCTGGCTCGGGGCTCCCACGTATCCTCACTGGGCTGGAACCCGAGCCAGCGAACAAGATACTCGCGGGAGTGCGGAATGGCACTGGCGCGGTGAGGAGCGCCGCGTCTACGGGGGAGATCGCAATGCTCGACGAGATGGTCCACGATCCAGCGCTGATTTCCAGCGCTATCCGTCAGCGGAGGGCCGTCACGCTGGAAGTAGTCGTCGCCTCGCTCGCGACGCGCTCGGGACCAATCTGTTGTCCAGGAAGCGCCGGTATCTCTGTCGGAGTCCCGCCTCAGACGCCGCCGCATGCTGCTGTGCCGGTCGTGGATCCGCCGGCGCCGGCACCTCCGGCGCCGACCATCTTGGCAGTCTCGGACTTCTAGGGGCTGAGGTCGATATGACCGATCGCGCTCTTGAGGCTGAGCAAGAAGCGGAGCGTCTCCGGAATGAAGTGGCCCGTCAGGCGGCGCGACTGCAGAGGATCGACCAGTCGCATGAGGCGTACAAGCGCCAGTTCCTCGAGATGCGCCACGAGGTTGGTTGGTCGCCGAAGAAGCCGGTGCCGAAGAAGCCGCGGACGTCGAAGTATGAGCCTGCGCCGTCGCAGCAGGACGGCGCTGCGACTCGTTCGGGACAGTCGCCGGGTAATAGCGCTTGAGCCGGCCGACGTAGAACGTAGGTGAAGACGCATAGCCATAGGTATGTCTAGCGTGTAGGCGTTACCGAGTACGGCTACGATTTTGAATGGACCGATGTAGCGAGGAAGCAATTTGTTTGCTCCCAGGTTCGTCACGGCGCTTGCTGCGATGCCCGTGACCGATAATAATACACGGTCGCCAACTTTAAATTTCTCCATGTTCTTGCGTCCTCGTTTGTCTGCATTTTCTTTCTGCTTGTCGACGGCCACTGAAATGGCGTCTCACACGTATCGGACGGTGGATTGCCGATGCAACAGGAACTCTGGAAGTGCAGCGGTCTCGTCCGCTACAGGAACCCCATACTTGGCGACTGGTGACAGAGAGCCAGTTACAGGATCTCGCGGGGAAGGCTGTCGCCCGTGTCGACGCCGATGGGTTGATCAGTGTCTGCGCCGTCCACTCTGTCAGCGCGTTGATGCTTGGTCGTCACTTGAACCAGATGTCGTCTTCAACCAGAAGTCGTTTTCAACCAGAAGTTGTTTTCAACCAGAAGTCGTCTTCAACGCCGCCAAAGGCGGGGTCCCTCCTCACACAGACTTAGAATCACGCGCTGCTGTGGGAGCCGCCACAGCAAGTAAAGCCGGAACGCGAGGATGACGCGCGCACGAAGAAGCGTCAGCCCGTGGATGCGTGCACCGAATTGTTCAGTGCGAACTCGGTCATGGGCAGGAACTCACTCCAGGAAGCGTACGATGTGGCGTAGCTCGCGACAGAGGCCAGCCACAGAATCTCAGGAAGGGCTGTCGCCCGTGTCGACGCCGATGGGTTGATCAGTGTCTGCGCCGTCCACTCTGTCAGCGCGTTGATGCTTGGGTCGTCACTTGAACCAGATGTCGTCTTCAACCAGAAGTCGTCTTCAACCAGAAGTCGTCTTCAACGCCGCCAAAGGCGGGGTCCCTCCCACCAGACTTAGAATCACGCGCTGCTGTGGAGCCGCCACAGCAAGTAGCCGGAACGCGAGGATGACGCGCGTTATTCACGAAGAAGCGCGTCAGCCCCGTGGATGCGTGCACCGAA